>VXBC01006583.1:20843-60522 GCA_013399945.1 Ploceus nigricollis
GCCAGAGCTGTGAATGCTCACTTGTGTTCTACACTTTTTTTTTTTCTGAGTTAGCAAGAAGAGCTCAAAGGAGCAGGAAATCTGTAACTATGAATATTGATAATAGAGGAGCAAAAATACAAGAAAAATCTTACACAATTTTTCATTATTAAAGAAAATCCTGTTCTCAAGATCTTTTCATCCATAAAAGAAGCAGTCACTGCTAAGCCACTTCATTTCTTACTCTTGAAGCCATTGCTGGCCTCACAGTCCTATCTTTTCAGAGGCAGAGAATGAAAGGGGAGAGAACAGCAGGGGCAGATGGCCCCTTTCAGAAGCAGCCTGCTGGCTGCCCTCCCTGCAGGGAGAGCACTCCCTGCTGTCTGGACAGGCTGGAGTCAGGCAGACACTGAGCAGAGCAAAGCCACCAGGCTAGGTTGCAGCAGGGAGGGATCACAGCTCTGCCCAGAGACCCCTGCCCTTCAGGGAAGGTGAGTGGCCAGCACAGAGAGGGGCTGAGGTGCAGCAGTAGCCTCCAAGCTGGATCCTTCTTCTGTGTTGAGCTCTGCCCAGGCTTTGCACCACACGGGGACGCACTCCTAATTTCTGGTGCCAGATATTTGTTATAGCTTTGGGTGAAAGGTAGAGCCTTCCTCTGTGCAAAGCACTGCAGAAGAGGATTTACAAAAGGCCATATCACTCCACAGGGTTGAACTGGGGAGGAAGGCAGAAAAGTGTGCTTATAATAATATGAAATATAGTGAAGCAGTTTGAAAAATGAGGAAAGATGGGCGAAAAATAGGAAAGTTGGAAGTTGTTGCTAGAACTCAAAGAAAAGAAATCTCTGTTCAAAAACAAAATGATAATGTGGAAAATGGAAGAAGTTTTAACAGAAGGCTCTGTAATGTCAGGAAAAGTTGCATTTGAAAGCAGTTTTTCTGAACTGATCAGAGGTCTTTGAATTTGCAGAGCTGTCACCTTCAAAAGGGCTCAATGCATTGCAATTAAATGACCTGAAGAATAGGGTAGTACTTAAAGTCAATTGCATTTCTAAAGAGTGATGCTGAAATGAGAAGCCCAGATGCTGTCAGCAAGTATTGAATAAAATGAATGAGACCTGAAGAAGCTGTATGACAAGAAGGTGAATTTGTGAAAGTAACTAAAACAGAAAGCATCAGCTGAAGAGGACTGTGTAAGAAAATACTCTGCCTCCTAATCAGAAAAGGAGTCTTTGAAATGGTTATTAAAATCAAAGAGCTCTTCTGTTAAGAATGCCTTTATCAAAATATCCATCAGAAAAAAAATGTCCTGTAATGTTTAAGCTCTGGGCAAGTGCTGAAATGGTAAGCATAAAAGTACTTCACAGGAACAAAGTTGAGTGCTCCTAGATGCAGGATGACAGCCAGGCATGCTTTTCATGAGCAGTGGAAAGCTCTCCTGCAGCCTGTAGGACTGTCTTTGATGGCCTCCAAGTACAGTCAGAATAGACAGATACCATGTATGGCTGGCTACCCTGAGTATTTGAATATGAGCACTCTCAACATACAGGCACTTTCCTCATACATTGCTTTCTTCTTCAGCCTATAGTTACGACTCTGTAGACATATAGAGTTTTACAAATCAGGCATTCAAAGCAAAACAGTTTCAAAAGTGCACAGTGGTCCCAAGAGATCAGAGCAGGCCATTTATCTGTTGCAGTGAATATCCTATGGTATCCCTTACATAACTGCTATTTCACTAGGAACGCTTCAGATCCGTGAGTTTCAGGTGCATGCAGGGTGGACTGGCTCACTTCTCTTACCTTGTTGCTGGGGTCAGACAGAGAAAGGATTACAGTTTATTAGGCCAGAAACTAAGTGGGCAGGAGAAGCTTCAAACCATCTTCAACCTGTCCCTTCAGCTGAGAAAGTGTCATGATGCCCAGCTGTGCTGACCCTGCAATCCCAGGACCCTGCAATCCCAGGACTCACACACAGAGAGAGTTCTGGGGCTGGGGCATCCCCAAGCAGGTTGTCAGGCAGATATTCTCATGGCAAAGAGCCCATGTCACAGAGCAGTGTGTGAAGGGGAATGAAGAACCACTGCACCATGGTGTCTGTCATTTCATTTTGCTAATTTAAACACACACCCTGTGTTTCCACCACAGGAACTTCACTCTGAAGCTGAGACACTGCAAGGCAGTAAGCTTGGAGATGTTTTGGCTTTATACGTTTATGCAAACAGATAAGAACAATGCAAGAAAGATCAGAGCTGTTCTTTTGGAACTGTAGCCTCCTCACAGGTTTATGATTCCCCTATGTTCAACAATACTGGAGGTTGGTTTGTTTTTTTTTTTCCATCTCCACAATAGATTTCACACACATTTTTTCACAATTATTGTGCTACATGCAAATTCTTTATTCTTCCCCAAACATCAGCCATTTATTTCCAATTACTTGGCCAATAAACAGAATTATATTTCTGGGAAAGTATAATAACTTTTTACCCTTTTGAAATCAAGGAGGTTTGACCTTGGAACTGTTTGGACAATATCTTGTGATCTCAGTGAATTGACACAGAGTTGTTTTTTTAATAGTCTGTATTGGTCAGGTTTATCAGTAAGACTTCTGCAACCATTTCTTCAAGAAGAAGAAATGTTCAAGAAGGACATGTTCAAGAAACAGCGCTACTTTCAAGTCTGTCTCATGCTGTTTCTCATGTTTGGCACACATAAGTTCAGACATCAATTAGAAGAATGTTACTGTGAGTAAAAACTGGGAGAGTGGGTTCCTAAACCTTAGCATTTCCCAGAAACACAATCCACCTGTTTTGGGGCTTTTTGTAGCTTTTTCTGGTTTTGATCATGAACTTTAGACTTGCAGACGGGATGTGGAGTGACACCAGCCTGAGGTCAAGCAGTGCAACACCACATTTTATATATGCTTGTTGCTAAATTTTTTAACAGTCAGGCACTATGATTCCACAAATCTTGTATCTGTTATAAATGAACTGTCTCCCCGTCTTCCAGCATCAGATTCAATACCTTTAGTAACATCAGTTTCCAAACCTGCCTCAGTAAGGCACTACCTGCCTAACTGCCTGTCTCATCACTTTAATCTCCTTTCTGACATTATTAGCCTTATTATATCTCTGACTTCTAAAGGTGGCCACCTGAGGCTTGTTCTCCTTTCAGATGGCATAAAAGCACTTGGAACAGAACCTCTGGGTGTAAGATATCAGGTAAATTCATGTAACTGGTTCACTGTAGTGGTTAAACAAAAGTGTCTGTTCATGCTAGGAAACTTTTATGATTGTTTTTGAGTAGAATGGAAGCTTGAGTAGACTGCAAGCCAAGAACATTTTACAGGATACTTCTACCTTATTTCCACGTTTTCATTATTTCTACACGCCAATGGTTCTCAGACCATCTCAAAAGTCAAGTGCAGTTTCACACATGCAGGTATGTAACAGTGAGATTTGATGTACCTGTGCAAGTGAACTGACTCTAACTCACAGATGGAAATCAAAACATTCTTGAGGTGCAGGCAGCAGCTCTGTTACACTATGATAAAGAAGCAATCTTATGGTCCTGACAGTTATGTAAGAGTCTCACCCTGCTGGAAATAATCTGGGTTTTTGATTTACACCTCCTTTCCTGGTTTTATCTTTCTTTTTCTTTTTTGCATGACTGAGATGAACACAGGGAAGGTATCCAAGAGAACTGACCTTGTCTAAGTTATAATTTATTTTCCCCAAGATGTTCTTAAAGTAAATTATGCTTTCCCAGTGTAACAATGAAAAAAATTGTTCTCACTTTAGCATCCTATTGTTTTTCCTTCATAAGTGCTGCTGTTGATATCTGCAGGGAAAGAACAGGAGTAACTCAGAAAAGGTAAACAATTTCCTCTCCACAGGTGGTTTTTACCTTGTCCTTGTCATGAGACCACTAATCTCTTTCTAAAAAATGGCCCTAAAATTTCCTTGCCCTTTGTAGCTATTGCTTCTTGATAATAGTTTGCCTGTTTTTTTGAAAATAATTTCATATAATCTTATTTCATATAATCTTATTTCATATAAAATTCTCAACTGACTTGCTTGTAACTTATAAAACTAATATATTTACATATTTGCTTTTTTTTTTTTAGATCATATCCAGAAATTTTGCAGATTTTTATAAGTGAGATACTCAGTTTTCTCAATTTTATCTGAGAATTCTCCTTAGTCAGTTCCAGGCCAGCTCTAGGACATTGTGATCTAAGCCCTGCACCACAGCACAATATCTGCTTCATATCTAACTTGTTATCCTTATCATTTTGTGTTCAGTTCCTAAAACATAATATCACAATATTCTGAGCAGCCTGACTGAGCTCTGAAGATATCCTTGTTTTGAATAAGAGGCTGGGCTCTAAAGATCTCCATGGGTCCCTCACTATGTATGTCATATTACAGGTAGTCAGAGAAAACAGCCTCTAGCTGGACAGAACATGTGTCTAAAGTATAAACTGACTTTTGGATAAGTCAAATGTATTTATGCATTGCCTTTGGAGTCCCTTTGGGTGGGAAAAGGGGGAAGCATTTAAGATATGAAGCCATGTGGAGCTATTTACAGTATAACAAGCATAGACAATTTGCTAAATAAAGAAACAGTCATCACGCTTCTTTTCAGTTTTGAAGCAGTCCCATGACTGTGAGATAAATGAAATACAGTATTGGGAGCTCCTGAAACCAATTGTGTATGCATTTGTAGCACTACATCCTCAGGTGTGCCTAATTTGCTCTTACTGTTGTAAGTAAGGAGGTAGCTAAGAAAATAATGCCTATATGCACACATGAACATAAGTATTTGTTTAGCAGCAATAGCAGAAATTGTGACATTGGCTAATAAAATAAAAGGCACCACTGATAAAAAAATGCCATGAAAAACAAAAGACTGTGAAACACCTCTTTATTAGGCAGTAGGGAGAGTCCAGTAGGAGGTAGTGCAAACCTCTGAGCAACAAGGTTTATGTAGTAGGAAGGTCTCTGATAAATGTTTCTCTTTTGGAGTTGAACATACAGCAATGTATTTTCTGTACCAAGTACAACAGCATGGTATGACTGTGTGGAGAGCTAAACCTGAACTTTGGATGAGATGCAGTTTCCCAGCCAGAAAGAGACAGGAGAGTTGGTGCAAAATGGGTTGGCACACAGCACTGAACCAAAATCGTAATACCCCACATTGGCAATGATGAGTGTTTGGACTCTATCCTATCTGCAATATTTTTCAAACTTTAATTTCAAAGCAGAATTTTTGTTCATTTCCTGTCATCCAGCACTTTACAGCTCATCTTTTACTGCTGGTGTACTATCTGAGGCTTGAAGACAGGTTGGGAGAGCAGGCGTTGCTCAGCCTGGAGAAAAGAAGGCTCGGGGAGGCCTTATTACAGGCTTCCAGTACTTAAAGATGGCTTGCAAAAGAGATGGAGAGTGGCTTTTTATACAAGCAGATGGCAATAGGACAAGGGGGAACTACTTAAAACAAAAAGAGGAGAGATTTAAATTAGATTCTAGGAGGGGCTTCTTTGCTGAGACATTGAGACACTGGCACAGGTTGCCCAAAGAAGCTATGGATGCCCCATCCCTGCTAGGGAGCCCAAGGCAAAGTGGGATGGCACTTTGAGCAACCAGGTCAAGTGGAAGGTACCCCTGTCTAGGGAAGCAGGTGTGGAACTAGATGATCTTTAAGGTCCACTCCAATCCAAACTGTTCTGTGATACCATGATACTAAGGAGTTATTCTTACCAAGGGATACTCATATTATTCACAGCATGACAGCTCTCTAAAATCCTTCCAGAACTGGCATAAGTGCTAAAATCGTGACAAGCAGCTCCTTTATTGCATGTCTTCCTCTGGCCTTTCCTTGGAAATGTCCTTATGTCTTGCTTTTCCAGCCATGTCTTGTTAGGCATATGAACAGTTAGGATTTGTCTTTAGCCTGTGCTCCCAAACACATCATGTTCTTTTAACCTTATTAGAAAGGTCTGTTCAGAAGCAGATGTTATCTACAAANTGCATAGGTCCAGGTCAGTAGTGTGGATGGTCACTTAAGTGCCTCATAAACCTGCCTAGAACTTTTCACCTTGAGTTTTATATGGGATGTATTAAGAAGAGTTTTGCATGAGTGAGGCCCATATATACAACTCCTCCATGCTTTATTTCTTTAAATAATAGAGCACTGTGGAAGAGAAATTAAAAAAAAAAAAAAGCCAAACTTACAAAAATAAGCAGCTTACAAAAAGCCTTTTTTTAACATAAAGACCAGGCATTACCTAAAACTACTCATGTACATCTGATGTCTTACATAGATAATTACAAGATGTTCTGGCAGAACAAGTACTAATTCTTTACCACTTAATTCCTCAACTAGGAATTAACCAGAACAAAAATGAGTTCTTTATGTAACTTAGGTGAGCAGATGTTTGGCTATTTTTGACATGGAGATCTTGACAGTTTTATATATAGGGCTGGCTGATACTTAGCTGTCTCATTACCTCTTAAATGAGCTTGATCCTATCTGAATTTCAGATATATAACATAGCATAAACTACAGAAATAGCATGACTATGAGCAAAAAGACATCTTTTTTCTCTTGGGAACATCTTGCATTGCCATCTTTGTAATAAGCCTGAAGATCCAACTAGAAGCACTTACCTAACTGGAAGAAAAGGCATTGTTAGTACTCAAGTTTTAATCCATTTTGAAGGAGTTCTCTTTGCAGCTATCTTCAGAAAGCTCAGGGAGTGTCCCATTTTCAATGAAGGATGCAGCAATGACATATTGCCATTGAAAACAGCAACTCCTGGTATTGTTTTATTCAGTAATATACATATATGTATGTTAAAACAGTGACTCACTTTTGAGAATGGATAGAAAGCATAACTATGACAAGAGAGATTTCAAAGAGCAAGTCCATGTGTTTCCTTTAAAGGTCGTCTTTTTGGTGGTGGAGGAAAAAAGTTATTAGTTGCCTATACTGACATAAAATCTGCTGTGAAAATTAAAAGTAAATCTTATTCTGCCCACAGGCAGGAACAGTTACCCAGATGGGGGATGTTTCCTTCAGTGATATTGATTACTTTCAGATGGGATTAATTTTTTTCTACAAAAAAAAGGAAAGATCAAAGCTTCATCTTCAATATAGGTGAAGTCTGTTTCAGGGGGAAGATACAGAGTATACAAATGCACAGTGTCCCTGATGTGCAATGCAATGCAGATTTATTCATAACCTGATGCAATCCACAGTTAAAGTGGTAAATCTGCTTTCACTGATTGTAGTTAGTTGGACCTGGAGAAATGGCAGGAATGCTCTCCAGCACACAGCTTGTCCCATTGGATGCCTGCCGAAGGAGTCAGGAATACTGTGTCTTAAATCTGCACAGGAAGACAACTGCAGCTTTATTTGGGTCAGAGCAGGAAGATATGTTGGACCATTATCCTCTAGCTCTGTTAAAACATCTGATATTGATGCAGAATGAATGCACAGAAAGCAACTTTCCCTCACCGCTGTCACGCTAGAGGTTTTGCAGCAAAGTAAAATATTTCTCCAATAGATTTATTTGCTTCAGAGTGGTTCTGCACAGAGGAGTGCTGAGGCACATGCCATGTCCCACGAGAAAAGTTTTGCCTTTTTTGGTCATCTGTTCCTCTGTGATGTCAGGCAAGCACATATCATGCTGCTGTCACAGCACATACTCCATTTGTGTGTGCCAGGATAGGGGAGATGGCATGTTCCTGTGGGTGCGTGTTTCAGGGCATGTCTTGCAATGCCAGCACAGAGATGAGCAATAGGCTGCTTACCAAGCTGACCTCAGGCCAGATCACCTTAACATGCTGACATGGGCACTGACATGCAAAAGTGCTTCTTGTGCTCCTAACCACTCCCAGGAAGAGATCAGAAGCTGATACCCAGAAATACATTAGATTATTTCAATTTATGGAAAACCAGTGGCAAAAAATTCTGAAAGAACTGAAAGAATCTGCAAAGAAATCTCCCATTATTACTCACATAATCAGGCATTTGTTCTATATAAATGTTATATGCATCAGCACATGCACACATATATCTACACAAGTATGATAAGTACAAAAATATACACTGAACTATAGGTGAACACTGACAAAGAGTTAAGAATGCATCATAATGAAAGCATACTTCTAGAAATCTGGACATCTGGTTGTGTTTAACACTAACATCAACAAACAAAATCTGAGAGTCAAGAAAAATTAAATTGCAGGTTCAGTTGCAAAACTGGCCAGCTTTGCAAAAGGCAGCATTGCAACCACACATAATTTTTTAAAAAGTATATACAGTAATTATGCAGTAGCCGTACTGTATCACCTATGCACATATTTTGGAATAAGTAGGGTGTTTTCCCTTAGCAAGACACATAGAATACTAACTTTAATACTTGTTTCCTGAATATATTTGAACATATTTACTTGTGCTTCTGTATACTCATTTTAGAAGCATCACCTTGGCCTCAAGTTGTAGTCAGGTCATGATGGTCTGAAGATGTTTGTGCCCTAAAACTGCAATACCCTGAAGTGCTACCAGATCACAGATGCTCTACAGATGGAACTATGATCTGCTGCCAGTTTTCCTCTAATATTCAGTTTTCCTTTGCTATACTTTCAGGACCTCATGGACACAATTTTTTAACTTAAATTTTAAGGTAAGTACAGGTCTAGATAGTGTGCTTTTCTACCTAACACAGATCACAGCTCTTTACCTAACAATTTCTGTACAAGTCTTATAACCTTTGTGCTGCAGCATCTGTCTGGGAGAGACAATCTTGATTTCAAAATGTCAAATGATATGCAATTATTTGCTAAGAACTATTATGAGTATGATATAAAATGTGAAATGAACCCTGCTCCTTTACACAGGGAACTTGGCATATCTTTGGTTCAGAAGAACATATTGTAACAGTCTATTTCTGTATCTGAAAAATGGAAGGGAAACAACTGGATTGATCAAGCTAATGAACGAGAATTGGAGAAACAGATTGGGCACAAGATGCTATTTTTTGCTGTCAGTTCCAGGGGCCTAGAAATGGTTGCGTGTATAAACACGTCTGCCTGTCATACATCACTCCTGTGTAATGAGGCAAGCAGCACATGGTGCTGTAGAAATTTAAAATGTGCCAAGATGAAGGAACTGGCACCAACACACAAGCTCAAAACTAGTCATGCAGAAAACTACCTAACAATGCTGACTGGAAACTTAAATATTAATCCTTTTTATTACCAAAAAAAAATCTCTTTTCTGTTTACTTCATTGTAGCCATCAATTACTTTATGAATACAAATATATCACAATTATAGTGAATGCTGATGATAGAAGTAATTCCTAGAGCCCCACACAGACCTTCCTTGCCATGTACACATGGAAATGGGACAGGCCCACAGCAAAGGGAACACATTGTCACAGGCTCTCATGGCCTTGGACTGCTTGCTGCTAACTCCAAAAGTTAGCAAGACCAAAAATGTCACAAAACTGTCCACATTTTCTTCTTTTTTTGTAGAGAAATTACCTACTTGACTGTGTTGAACATTCAATCACTGAAATTTAAATCATGTATTAGAGATTTTTTTTCCCTTTCCAATATGCTATGTTCAGAGAAGAGATCATTCAGAGGTCTGAATATATAATCTCTGGGGAAATTCTTGAAGGCTTTTACAGCATTTTATTTGACTATTGATTTTTAAAGAGCTGGTTATCCTCAACAGATTGTTGCTAAAGTCAAATAAGAGGTCATTTGGTCTGTTCAGCCTGGAGGAGACTGAGGAGAGACCTCACTGCAGTTACAACTTCCTTGTGAGGGGAAGAGGAGGCGCAGGCACTGATCTCTTCTCAGTGGTGACAGTGACTGGACCCAAAGGAATGGCCTGAAGTTGTGCCAGGGCAGGTTTAGGTTGGATATCAGGAAAAGGTTCTTCCCCCAGAGGGTGGTTGGGCATTGGAACAGGCTCCCCAGGGAAGTGGTCCCAGCACCAAGGCTGACAGAGCTCAAAAAGCATTTGGACAATGCTCTTAGGTACCTGCTTATGACTCCTGGGGACATCCTGTGCAGGGCCAGGAGTTGGATTCAGTGATCTGTGTGGGTGCCTTCCAACTCAGAATATTCTGTGATTCTATGTCAAGTAGCCGTGGTGACTTAAAGAAACTAAAATCTGCAAAGCACAGTGTTTCCAAAAAAACTCCATTTAATAAGGTTCTTATCAAGGCTCATTCTCTACACTCCCTTCTAAAGTCTTGCAGAAATATATGTTGTGTGCAGCCAAAATGTGCTCCCCAGAATTAACATTTCACATTTATCTGGGGTTGATGAAAAATCTCCCAAATCTGCCTGACTACTTTGCAGCCAAGGATCACATACATGTACATGTATGCATATGTACACCTGCACGTACATATGTAAGGCTGCAAGATTGCTGCATGTGTTTGATGACTTAGCACTTATCATGTCTGCAGCTTCATAATTTATACGCTTGTACTAATATTTTCTCACCCCTAAACAATTACTCCAGATAGGTGCAGAGATGGGGTGTTTCATTCATCTAGATTCTTTAAACACATGTTTATTGCCCTTAATATTGGTAGTGTACGTTTTAGTTAAGCCTGGACATTTTAGAGCTATTTCTTGACAAGGCATTGTACAGCAGGAAAATGGAGAAAAGCAGTTACGTGGATTTTTATTGCTCGGTAGGTGCAGGCTCAGGTATTTGTACTTTGCTGATGCAGTTTTGGGGAACATGATTTAGCTTTCAACAGTGACCCCTTCTGGTGCGTGCAGGGAAGGTTCCATGCAGCACACACTGCCCTGACACTGTCATTACTAATATAAAATGCTTATAAAAATTATTACTTTCCAGTCGTCATTTGAGGAGCATAAGTGGAAAAAAAGGAGTCTGCCATAAAGGTCTCACTTCCTTCATGACCTTGTGTTACTAAGACATCTCCAAGCACTCTTGATTTTTTGCTTTTTTTTAACACAAAATGTCCTTTAACCAAGATCAATGCCTCTTAGCACACCTTCATTACTTAGAGAACAGGAATCAATGTTCAGCCCGGTGCTAAACACAAAAGACTCTAAGTAAGGGTCTCAGGCAATAATACCTGTCAAACAATTAATTTTCTTTCTGGGGGTGAAATACTGGGATTTTCATTCTTGCAAATCTATTCCTCCCTTCCTCTCTTTTGCTTCTTTCTTTCAGAAGAGCCCTAATGCCATTTAAGGTTTGCCTACAAGATCATTTGACTGTAATGATCAGTATTGTAGAGCTTTTAGTCTCTACTCTGGCCCTGAAACAGTCTTCATTAATTTATGAGGCAGACGCCTATACTTTTTAAGCAGAGGCCTTACAATCCCAGTACTGCAACTGAAGTTTCAAATACATATAGTATACAACATAGTAAGACATAAAAATCTTGAGCAGATTCATACTTGCTGCAGTCTTAATTTTTGCAGACTGCTAGCTTGTCTAGTAGGCATGCCACCATTTCATTTCACTTGATAAGCCTCTAAAACTTGTGCCTTTCTATATGAAAAAAAAAAAAAAAAGTTGTTTCTTCTGGACTGGCACAAGAAATTCTGTCACGTTCCTCTGTGAAGTGACATTTCTTCATCAGTACAGATTTGCTTTCTCAGTGCTCTTCGAGCATTTTGTTCTATTTTTTGCTAATTTGAATGGGGGGTTTTTGGCAAGGGGTGGAGGCCCAATCAAATTAGATGTGATTCCACTGAGAACACTTCATAGCTTGTGATATTGTTGAACTTCTTTTTAGTTCTACACACTGCAATACACTTGTAAAATCATAAAACTACCAGGAGCTGCAATCAAGTTAGTTATTCCCCTGCCCTGAGGCTAAAGCAGCACCACCACAGTCACTACAGCCAGGTAGATGTCCAGCTTGCTCCCACAGACCTGTAAGGAAGCGCCCACCACCTACCACCCAGATGGTTTCTTCTGGGGCTTGGATAACCCCATTAACTATTCCTGACTTCTCAGCAGATTCTCCCTTACTGTTATTGAGCACTGCTACCCTGTCAGTTTACCCTACATGGATGCAGAAAAGATGCATCTACCTTTTAAGTGGCTTGGGTTCACGTGTCTCAGATGACTGAGTTGCCTCATAGCCATCATTGCATCTCAGGCTTGATCTCTGGGAATTACTATTACAACACGTCTGGTTGGGAGACAGAGAGCCAGGCAGCAAAGCACACAGTAAGCAGCCCAGTAGAGGGATGGCTGGAATTGCTACCTCCTGTCAGCTGAGGTGAGTTGGTCATTACAGAAAGAGCTGTGATAGTCTTTCCCTAGAAAGATTCATCCTTCATTTCACAAGAATGAATGCTTCTTACTCTCCTTCTCTGCATCTTTCATATTTCAGGCTCTGTCTCTACTAAGTTGCATGTTTTCCTACTTCCTTCTTTTCCTCCTTTCCTGTTGTGGATGTTTTCCTACTTGCTTCTTTTCCTCCTTTCCTTGTGGATGTCAGACCCTGTCTTCAAGGTCCACAAGGCTGCTCTTTGCTGACAACTATGAGCAAAGGCTACAAGCCCAGACAAGTGATTTCAGTGGGAGCCAAAAGGTATTGCAACATTTTGGGAGGCCAGGAAGCAAAGAGCAATGAGGACAGGCTGGGTGGGATAATCTTTTAACTGAGGAGAAAGATGCTAATCGGGAACACTGTGTAAGGCCTTTAACAGAAGATGTTGCCATGGTGGAGACTAAGATGGGACAGGAAAACTGGGAGAGTTATGACAGACAGAAAAAACTGAAATTATGCTCCTTGAGACAAGTGATAGGACTAGATGGGACAGAAGGGAAAGGCAGAGCTGTTGATACTCTTCACTGAAATCCCATCAGACTGGCTTGTTGTAAACTGTTGTAAACTGGCTGTTCATGGCTGACTGATTACATTCACTGTGGAAAAGAGAGTATGAAGATGGGGATTATTTGTTCCCTGTTTCTCAGCTACTGCAGGATTAGCTTTTACCTAGACTCTTTCAGAATCTAATTCTTCTGCTGCAAAAGAGGAAGAACAGCATCTCCTGAGGATCCTGCTAAAAACATTCAGCAGTTTCCACACTTATCTTTCCAAAGACTCTCAATAGTTTCCAAAGACTTATGTTTCCATACTTAGTTTCCAAAGCCATTACATGGCTTACTCATGCATGATAGACCCTCATAGCCTCTTTACCATCCGCTGAAGTTTCTTTCATGACAAAAAGCATGTGGGATGAATAGTCTTTACTATATTTAATACTGGCAGATCTTCTGATGTGTATTCTTTTTAATATCATTAGGCCATGTAACTCCGCCACAACTTCCCAAATGGTGAAGTGTGCTGAGGTTTGGAAAGGATGGCAGTGCTCCTTGTAGCATCATTGATGACATTTATAGTATCTCCAGAGTACCAAGAGCTCTGTTTCAAAGCGCCTTTTCTTGGTTTTAAGGTCCACTGGCTTCTAGAGTTCAGATGTCATTATTTTTCATTGCTGTCTTTCAAAAGGGCCATAGAATGGTTGATTAAAAAAATAAATAAATCAATAAGGCAGAAGAACGATTNAATACAATCAAAAAAATACAAACCAAATATGATTTTTAATACTTTTCCTGTGTTTTACTGCTAGCTATATGAAGATTTCCTTGTTCTGCTTGCTTATCAAAGTCATTGCATTAGACCACAGAGTGTAAAAATTCTTAATGAAAACCTCAAGAGACCAATCACTGCCAGAGCATTTTTGTACTGAAGTATACTCACAAGAAAAAATATTAAAATGGGTGAACCCATACATGACAATTTGGATCCAGAATTAGCTTTACAAATATTTTTCTTCAGGTTCACTGTCAGTGAGTAACTTTTAAGCAAAGATACACAAAAATTAAAAAGCAAACAGCATTAATACTCCACAGATATTTTTTTCACTGTTACATTTCAGGGCCCCTGATTCTGCAGGATGACATAGGTACCCAGAAGACAACAACATCTGGCAGGTCAAGGTGATCTGTGAATGTGAAAAAAATGCTTCTTAAAAGTACAAACTACAAAACTTCCACTGCCCACTTCCACAAACACTCAGCTAAATGAAGGCTGAAACATAGATGACATGATAAAAATTTATTTCATGAGCACCCAACACTCTTCCATGTACAAAGTAAGCACTTATGCAGTGAATAGGTGCAGAGGTGTTTCCACTTACAAGAACCCATGCAAAGGAGCCTTTTGTTTAAGACTTTACAAGTTATTTTCCCCCTTTTTTGAAGTTTTTGCTCTGTTATCAGATGTATTCTAGTTCTTGCTCTTTGATTCCTTTTTCGGCATCAGTTTGACTCAGAACACAAGTGAACCTGTCAAGAATCTTTCTAGTTGACTGACCAGTCAATGGCAGCCAGCAATTTCACAAATGAATCTGTTTAATCAAGGTACCTAAGGTGAAGAAGGTACTTACAGAGCTTTGCAGGAGTGGGAGATGACTTGTCACAGCTGTGTTATTCTTAAATTGATAAGAGCAGAGTAACTTGGGTCAAGGAGGAAAATTATTGAACACTAAGTCACTGAAGTGCTTTGCTGAATCATGTTTTAAGTGTGTACTCAGACACAGTGGAAATTGTCCATCAACTGAAGTTTGGGTAGAATGAAAAACTTTTCAAAGTTTGCCAGATTCTTAACTGATATCCTGAAGGGCCATTTGCTGATTCAGTGCTTCAGGCCTCGCCTGCAAGCTGCCATGTTCCCTACACTCCCACAAAAATATCCTTTATCAAAGTTTAAAGGATTCGGGGTCAGGTTTTTCCCCTCAACAAAAGATATCTGGCAATGTCACTAGTATTTTTTCTCCCTCAGTAGTGTAGTTGTCAGTGTTGTTGCAAAATTGCATGTTTCTTTCTCATGACCTGTATGCAGTCAGTCTTCTGAACATTCTGAAGACAGAAAAGCCCTGTCTCCCCACACGTCCCCACCTCCCTGGCCTTAGCACTCCAGAGTGCACACAGCCACGGGTCTCTGAGGCATTGTATCTGAAACCTGTTCCACTGAGCTTCCTCAGCTCCACTCCCATCACCTTGTGCAGCCTGGCAGGGGTCATAGTACAAACTGAGAGCATAGTACCCATTCCATGGAGATTATTTCAGATTTAATTGGGTGCGTATGCAAGACTTAACCCACCTGCCTCCCTGTACGAAACCAAAAAGTCTTGGATAGAACCATGCCAGAACCTGTAAAGGGAAACCATGCTGCTCTTTGACAAATACTGTCTGTAAGGTGGAGCCCTTCAGAGGAGTGCTGTTCCTTCTGACAAACTGTTATCAAATCACTTCAGAAGCCATGGCTTTCTTGCACTATTTGTCCATGCATTTTCATGTTTCCAACTCTCACTTTCACTTTTATAACTTGTACTAACACCTTCTAAGCCTGGTAATGGAGAACTGACTTTATGCCACAGAACTAATAAGCTCAGCTTGTCTCAATAACCAAAAAAATGACTTCAAGAAAAGGATGTGATTTTCTCTGAATATAACACAGAAAACAGTAGGGAAGGATAAGGACTATTTAACTAAAGGATGATAGTGCAAATTACTGTGACAGTCTGTTTGCAGACTTATGGAAAACAATCCCAATCGATCCTCGTAATTCCTTTCCAAGTTTTTAACCCATGAAAATTTGTAACACACTTATATCACCAGTGCTTATTCTCCCACTGGTGTTGTGCCTCTGAGAAGCCATACTGGCCTTGTGCTTCATACCAAAATCCTGGTATGACAGAGAGCTATAGGTCAGGTAACCTACAGGGAAATAAACTCCAGAATAGCTCACTGGTAGAAGACAACAGCTATTTATGATGGCTCTCATTGCCCCCCTGCAGTATAGGATGGAGGTGGGTTTGCAGAGAGAGTCTAAATCAAGCTGGGTGTTGTCTGCTGTGGCTCTAATTGTTCACCTTTCCCTGGTGGTCAGTGGTGAAGGTTGCTCATTTGTCATTCTGCCAAGCCAGTTCCCCCTTTTCATGTGTTATTCCAGGATATGCATCACATTCCCCCCCCAAATTTTACAGTATTTAGAAAATATTGTGTTACTCTTACAATTGTCCATTACCACTATTGTGTCAAAAAGCAAACAATCAAAGACTTCTGAGTACTTCTTAAATCACTCAGTTGCAGCAGGACTGAAGACAGAAAGTGCTTCTTTTACATCTGAACTGAGCAGCCACCCTCACATGAATGGTGCCATACACACAGGAACTCCAGTTCTGGCTGACATCTGGTGCCACTGAGCCATCCTTTGGGCAACAGGGTGGCTTGGCCAGAACCACACTGGAATAGAGACAAGGCCAGAGCAGTTCCTAGATCTCTGCAGGGCACCATGGCATGTTCACTCCTTCCTGTTGTTATGGTGAAGGTAGTTCCTGGGCTTATCATCCAGGATGTTACACAACAGACAACATTAAGAACATAAACATACATTTACCTACAGGTCTACAATATGTGTCTCAGAGGAGAGAAATGGCACCCTCCTGTTAAGCAAGAACAGTAAGTACTGAAAAAATAAACCACTTCACGGCTAACTCAGAATAGTCCTTTAAGCAAATAAAATCTACCTTCTTCATTAATGTCTAATTGTTGTACAACAAATTGTCTTCTTTTTTGTGTTGTTTCTCTGCAAAAGTCCCCTATCCTTACTTGTTTACTGCTTTTTGCTACAGATGATATACTAATACCTAATTTACATATAGATTAAATATTACATTGAAGCTTATTTACCCCTTTGTGAGGAAAAGCAGCAGAACACCATATGGACATACAGGTTCCATTATGACTGTCTCGGGGTTCAGTTTTGTTTGGTCAGTATCACAAACTGGACTTTGGAAAAGTGATGTTTTCATATCTGTTCAGTACAAAGTGCTATTCCAGATACCAGCCAACAGTTGTTAGTACTTTAGAGTTTAAAAACTACAAGCCTTGCTGTGGTCACAAAAATAACTCAGTTTGTTCCTAATTAATGCCTCATTAGCTTCAGCATGTATTATGAAACTTTCCTCTTCCTCTCCCAATCTCAGACATACAATGTGCTTTCAGATCTGACACCACGAAAACAGCCCACCCTCCTTCTTTCACTTAGCTATGCCTTCCAAAATTAAATTAAAGGGAATTTTTAAAAATTCCCTTTTCCATTAGTTTCCTAAGAAAATTATTAAAATTTTCTGTATTGATTTACAGACATCTTCATATATTCTGGGATGCATTAAGCTTCATTCTTACAGAAAATTTCCTGTATTTTATCAACTCTGTTTGTTTTCAGCTGATAAAGAATAATAAAGGGAATAATTGCTGAGAATGAGAGAGGAATATAGTGTTCCTAAGACTACTAATTTTTTTAATGCTCCACACATTATTGGAACTTTGTAATCAGCTGAAATATGTCTTCACTGATGTATTTTTCTGTCTTTTCTTAGAAGAGGATGATGCATATTTTCTCTTTCTGAAGAATGTTGCAAGCAGAGCATGAACAGTCTTTGGAAATGCATTTCAGGTTGTCAGTGTGCTGTCACACATGGCTCTTTTGGAAAAGTGAGCTTGAGGCCCTCACTGGAGCACGTGGCAGCAACCTACTTCTGACAAGGGCCAGTCCTGCCATCCCCAGCACCCACAGCCTCATCACTTGCCAGTTGACTTTAGTGACAGCTTAAGAGGTTGTGCTCCGTTTTAGTACACAGGTGAAGTGCATGCTGGTGGACCTCTAGCTAGCCACTATCATTCTTCTGTAAGTTTAGGTCTAGAGTGCAACAGATAGTGAAAGAAGGGTATTCATAAGTTTCACAAAGAACAAGAACTCAGGCTGAAGACATTTGCATGTCTGATTGCACAGAGCTATAACTATGGCTGATCATCCACAGTTCAACTATCCGATATTCATTTTTTAGGGATACCTCCTTCACAGATAGATCAGGTATAGAACATTGTGCTAAAAAAAGTTGATGAGAAAATACATTCTGTCAACTGAAGTGCTATTTTTTAATTGTGTTAAAGAAGAGATATAACCTAAAACTTCATGGAAAAACAGCTTTAATAATTTGTACATGTTCCTTAACAGGCATGCCTTTAAAGAAGGTGCTGTAATCGGTCTTCCAGCATATGCAGAATCATAGGTTTAGAGCCTTCTTAAACCCCAAGGGTTTGACTGAGCCTGTAAGCTTGAACTACTACTCACTCGGAGTAGTTCACCTCCAACAGCATCATTTGACACCATTGGGATAAATCAAACAAGGAGAAAGAAGACGTAAAAAGGTACATCAGTATCGTAAAATGATTCTGTAGAGGGTTCTCTACACTCTCAGAATGGCAGCACTTAGAGCTCACTTGGTATTAATAGGATGACTGAAGGAGGATCACTTTTCTGGCAAACACGAGTAAGGAATGTAGCCGCATCCCTTCCCAGATCTGAAGACACAGGTAGGGGAAGCAGCTCTCACTGATATTCTCTCCCCAGCATCTCAATCAGCAATAACTTCCTTTCCTGGCTTGTTTTGTGCCCCATCACTGACTACCTAGGCCTCTGAAAGATGCTTCTGTGTTTGCTGCCACAAAACAAGAGGCATCACAGCAGATCAGACAGGAAGGACATTAAACAGCTTTTATTTAAAAAAAAATGCTGGTTTTTGTTGTTAAGGTCCACAGACATTTCTGGAAAAAAGGCAAATATCTAATGCAGAAGACAGGGTGCACAAAAAAGCACCGTTGGCTATACCACATTTTTCTTTCTTTACTGTAAAATGGAAGATATAATAAAAAATTGTACCTTGCCTCTTCAACACAGTATTGGATCCTCAAGTTGTGTCAAAAAGATGTATCATTACTAGTTTCATTTAAAAATTACTGGTTTCATTTAAATCTTTCCACCAAATACCTTTTAAAAAATAGATATAACCCCTTCACTGCTACCCTTTCTTTATTCTGTTCAATTTCACACACATACATGATATAATTTTTAACACCATTCACCATGGATCCATTGTGAGAGCAGTAAGGGAAACCTTCACTGTAGAAATAACCATTTCTTGCTGTAGCAATTTTTTCTCAGTTGTCTGATCTCTTTGATTTCAAAAAGAAAGGACACCAACTTCATTCTTAAATGGTTGCTGTCATTTATACCTGGGCACATACTCACCAAATCCACGAAAAACGTCAGTTGGGTCAGCAAGCAAATAACTGAGGGAACTACTAACTCATTGTCTGTATGTGCAAGCAGTTAAGGAGTAAGGATTGTAAATAAGGAAGCTGTGATTCCACTAGAGCTGCTGCTCACTAGGGATAAAGAAAGCATTCCAATGCTGATCACTTATAGACAGACAGACTGGCTGACTTGGGTGTCTATAGATATAGAAGTATATATATATAGAAGTAATTTCCTGGACAGTGACATGCAACTCTCCAGATAGTACCCTCACTCCTCAAAATCCTCTGCTTTCAACATAGCATATTATTACTGCACCATATCCTTCATCCTGAAACCTCCAGCTGACTGTATCATGACAACATTTCACTACTGATGGACCATATTTTATAGATCAGACAATACCGTGATTTTTTGATAGTGGTGTCTCTGCAGCTTTTCCTCAAAGGGGTGAAATTTTTTTTTCCCCTCAGTAAATTAGGTATTAGTTTGTTACACAAAAAGTCCACTTTTTAAAAGTTTTGGCCTAGAATCACTGTTTTGTTTCCACCTATTGTTCTCTGCAGCTACTAGGGTACTTGTCCTAAAGACCCTTTTTCCCCTTTGAGTGAGGGGACGAGTTACTGCAACAGCTGCAAAAGCCTCTAAAAGGACGACTTTTGGTGTAACTTGGGCACTGAACTACTGCTGTCTTGGAAAATGTCTCCCTTAACAACATGCTTTGGCATCTGTTTTAATTTTAGTTGTGCTGACATAGCAGAGAGGATTTTGTTTTCCTTCATTTTTGTTTTCCCTAGGGAGTTTCCACAGAATACATATAACACTCATAACCTTCTCTTACAACACCTGTGAGATGGATAACGCTAGCAGCTCCTGTATTCTTTCTATACCTCTAATCAGATCTATTAAGAAGACCTTTGAGAAAACAAAATATTTCTTTTTTTACTGCCATCCTGAGAAACTGGTTATTTCTCTGCACCATACCATGCTACTGCCTTCAGTCACATTACTTTGGAAAGAATCCATGTGTTTTTCCTCTATTATATTATGGTATAAGAAGATTAAAGTTATTTATTTCATTTAAGGTGGTCTTTAGTTTCACATGTTGCTCATTGAGAGCGTTTATGTCCAATTAGATACTCAGGAGGTTTTATCACTTAAAGTTCTTCCAACTGGCTTCAGAAGAGTTATGTTCATTCTTTAGACCTAGCTAAAATTAAAATCTAAGTCATTGCAAATCATATGAACTGTGAATCACAGTCTCCATGACTGGAAGTTTCCAGATGTACAGATGCTGAGTTCTCCTTCAGAGCTTTCTGAAGGGAAAGGATGTGTATTTTCTAGCTATATAGGGGCCTGCATTAAAAAGAGAGTGCAGCATAGAAATGGTACTGAATAGCACTGGTATTCAGTGATCTGCCTTTGGTACAAATTCACAGCAAAAAATAAGCCATGCATCCAGTTCTTGCCTGAATTAGGCACACAACTGATGCAACTAAAAAATGACAGTGTGACCTCAGCTGGCATTTTGTCCACATAAAATAGTGTTCCCAAACAATACCTAAGGATGACTGAATTAAATTAAATTTAATGTATTAAATTTAATGTATTAAATTTAAAGGCATTAAATCTAATACCTTTTGAAAAGTACAAAATTTCATCCACATTTTGGGATATTTTTGTCTTTTCATTCTCTTAACTGTTAGGGAAAATTATTGATCTGATCTTGGATGAGACATACCTGGCCCTGATTTGCATGTGTGTGTAACTTTTGCATCCTCTTTTAAGTGTCTGTCTTCCTTAGATATTTCAGGCACACCCAGCATCAAACATATGAAAACTATGCCATATTTTTAGCTGCCCTCCCCACTTTGCTTCAACAAATCTCAGTACAAACAAAACCAGGATCTAGCCTCAAGGCAGGCAAGGACCTCCCCTGGATTCCAGAGTACCTTTTCAAGAGCATTGCTTTTAAGGCCTGTTTTCTCCTGTAGCAACTGACAAGCATGAAGTCAAAGCAGCTTTTCTTATGCCAAAATAGACAGGCATGTTTTACTACTCATGTTGCAGAGAAAGATTAAGCTCGTTGTAGCTAAAGCAGAGGTTTGTGAAACCTAGAAACTGAGCATGCACTATTTAGGGTATAACTAACATCAGATTGCCTTGAACCCAATAGAAATGTAATTAAAAGTGTAACCAATAGAAGCTTATAAGCTTCTTACATATATTTTATGTATGTATCTCAGTAACGTGACCACCAGCAAGGGAAACAAGTACGCATACAGCAACACATGGGAAGCATCAATTCAAGAAAAAAATTGAAAAATACATAGATGCAAAAGAGATAGATACAAAAGGTTGCAGGGGTAGGACATCTTGATGCATACAAATGAAGAATGACTGACCAGAACCAAGGTAAGCAGTAAGAGAAGTAGATTATACCCCCTCTTTCAGAAGGCAGGCAAAGAGCATATTAACATCAGGCACAAAGAGGAAGGACAGTGAATGAAGAGGACAGGCCCACATATGACCAGACTTCCCCTATGGAAGAGCTATCTAGCCTTATTGCCTCCACCTCCATAACCAAGACTACCAAGGACATAGCCATCAGACTTCATGGCATCAGCATCATGGCTCCACATACACAGCAGTGATTTCAGATATCTATGCTAAGGACAAATAATTTTGCATACGTAGTGAAGATGACTAATATTGTTTAAGCATTAACCATTAGCACAAAATGAGTTGTTAATGAATGTATTTAATAAAGGCTTTTGAGTTTAAAATTGGCCTGCTTTATCAGTCTGCTAAAAACTCCAGTCATAATGATTTCTAATTCCATACATGTAAACACATATTTAGTTGCAAGATTATGCCCTTTTTAGCTTTAATGATCACAAAGTAAGAATATGAACAATTTTTTTTTCTGCATGCTAGGGTACTCCAATTAAATTTAACTCATTGTTGCTGTGAGGGTAGTGTGCCTGAATCCTATCAGGACATGTGCATCTTACTCAGTGAAAATTGTTAAGTAGAGGTAATTCATATAGCAGCGCAAGATTTTTAATGACCAGAAAGTGGAAAGCTGACCAAGGCTTATGATATTACCACTGCAGTAACCAAACATATAAATTTTCAGTGTAATCTGACTGCTGACATGTTGTTTGCAGGACATGTCCTTCTCTGGTGTAAGTGGCCAAGCTCCATGGCAGTCCATTGGACCCAGCAGAGGTACCAATCCCATGCATGAAAGTTACTGTTTTGCAATTTGGTCACCTCTCAAATACTTGCTAGCAAAATGTACTCCCTGAAAACCCTAGCAACTAATTTTCTGTCTGCCATTTTTAAGGTGTCGCTGCTTACAGATCCAGTATGGAACCTTTTGCTGCAGTCAACATACACTCTATTTTTAATCAGCTCTTATTTTGCAAAAGCACTCTTTGGCATATTAGAAAATGTGCACATGTCACTGTCCTTCAATAACTAGAATTTCACCTCCTCTTCCCCTTCCACTGTGATTTGTCTGAAGACATTTTTCTTTTAACTTCTGTTCATAAACTTCATACTGCAACAGTAGTGACTGATTACAGGAGCATGATGTTTAATCAGCAGTGCTGCCCACTAGCCCTACGCATTTGACTTGCATATTCTTTAGTCAGATGCCACATCTTCCTCAGTATGACACCAGAAGGATATAATCCTGCTAGTCTGCATCAGATGCCATTGTTATTACATTTGTGGGCTGATGCTGTAAGTGAAAGCTTCACTGCCTGAATGTTGGGCTTAACATTCTTGTGTGTTTACCTGAAAAATTGCTCAAGCATGCCTCTAACACTGCATACAATTAATGGCTTTTGTCATTTTCCTTTTTAAAAATCTAAGAATTAAAATTATACTTCACTAGGTATTAGGAATTTGACAATATCTTACAGTATTTAATAAGGTACTCAAGGATCAATCAAAAGTACACCTGTGACTTGGTAGGTGGAAACAGAATGTTGTTATAGAAGATCCCAAAATAAAATTTCCTGAAGTAGAGATAAGAACCAGTTACACAATAGTAGGCAAAAGAGAGATTGTTTGAATCTATGAGCTGATTACACTGCTTCCATGCTTAGACTAAAGTGCTGTGGTTGTCCCATTTCAAACTCCACTACAATGCAGTAAATTTTCAACTCCTAAAATAACATATTAGTATATGTTCAATTAGGAATACACTTAGCATCTCTGATCATGAATTGATCATAATTTCTGTGAAACTTGATAGGTGTTTGTGGATCTAGAACTTATGATGTTGAGTGACACTTGAAGTTTTGTCTGGTCCTTGGTCCCCCTGGGAATTAGGGACTGACTAGGATTCCTGACAACGGTCTTGTTAAAGCCTCCTATGATTTTTGGAAAATACTGTGTATTGTAACATAGAAGAGAAAGCCTAGGCAATAACACTACATCATTTCAATCCCTCAGGATTCACATACCTGCTTGGTATCTCATTGCATGCCAGGGTAGGCAACCAAGACCTTGATAGCTACTTCTTTTTCTGATCCCAGGGATACCAAGTCTCGGATACCATGCCTGCCCTGTTACCTACTACATTTTCTGGGGCTTATACCCATTGCTAAGATAGCTCATCTTTTCTGTTCACAAATTTATCATACCACTCCCCCATATACGAAATACTTATCTTTGTATATAGCTTGTTTAAAAACATCCTTCAAACAAGCTTTCAGTGAAAGGCAAAGTAACATTATAACTTCTAATAGCATCATTACAAATGTTCTTAATAAAGTTAGCAAGTGGGGCAGGAGGTTGTTACAGCAGATACTGAACATACTTGCATCATAATCATCCTTAGATACCTTATGTTTCAGGCTGCAGGCATTACAGACAATCTCCTGATGGAAGAGCTTTCTGCTCATAACAGCTTTATTCGTTTCTTTGGGCATGGAAATGTTCTGTGACTGCACCACAAGACCTTCACTCCATCTGCCTGTGCAACTTTTGTCACATAAAACTACTTCCTACCACCTGGGTGACTAAGGGTGATGCTTTTGCAGACTGAAGTGTCTTCGCATATTAAGCAAAATATTTAAAATAGTTTGTACACTGACAAAATGCTCCACAGAAATATTTTAATAGGAAAATTAAACTGGCTCATTACCAGCTCTTGACTGAAAACCAGACATGACCACAATTAAATCACTGCAGGGTGACATTACGCTTCACATGGCTGATCTCTTCCACAGAGTTTGAGAAAGCTTAACAACTACCAAACGTAGATAACAGCATGGTGTAGCTTCCTCAGTTGTGCTCTTCACTTTAGCATTGTTTACAATTTTATACCATTTATTCTATCAGCAGAAAAGCTTAACTGGCTTTTGCATGTGTCCTGTTTGTACAAATTAGTTTTCTCAGATATTCTTATCAAGACTGGATTCATGCTTTACATGAAAAGTAAAACTGGAAAACTGCTCATTAGTTAAAACTTATGGAGCAAGGGTTATCAGAGCAATCTTCAGAACTATAGCACACAAAACTCATTTGATATCAAGTCCTTCGAGATTTGAGACCCTCAAGATTTGAATCAAATTTTGCAATTTAATTTTTTTTTGGTTATTTATGAGTAACATAGCTGGACAATTACGATTAAGCAATTGCACTGTGAATTTGTATTCTTGGCATATGTATTCTTTGTATTCTAACATTTTGTTTCAAGAAAAAGTGAAGACAATTCCAAGATGAATGAGAGTCACCAGGAGTGAAATCAGGACTGAGCAGTAACTGGGGTAATTATAGCAGTGGCAGATCCTGACCACCAACTCATTGACCACAGACTCAAATAGAGGAAAGAACTACACCTCAGGACTAATTAGCACAAGAAGTGAGAGGTATAATGAGCACATTGGGGGTTGAGTACTAACTGATGAAAAAACTGTGGAAATTGTGACCAATGAATGCTGATGCCTTTGTTTGTTAAAATGTATAAACAGTGTAAAATTTAGATGATCAGGGAGTCAGGCTTTTGTGTGCTACCATCCAGCTCCCTCCTTTGCGCACTCTAGGATAAAAAAATAAAGATACCTCAACTTGGTGTGAGAATTGGCACTGAGTAATGAATCTACATTCAGGACAACAATTTACATTTGAAGTTGAAGTGACAGTCAATGGACATGTGTGTTCATATCATACCCAAAGTCTTCTTGACAGACTTTAGCTGTAACACACTAGAACACAGGCCAAGAAGGACCTACCTCCCTTTATTCAACAATATTCTAAATGGTATTGTGTCGCAGAAATTCTTGGATCTTTTGAACACACTAAAATAACTGGGTCTTTTTAATTCCCTCTCAGAAAGTGGAAGCTAGGTAATATAGTGGGGGTTTCTTGGTCTTTATTTTGGATACACATTCTGAAAGATGCTTTGGAAATTGAACTTTTATCTTCAGAAAAGGTTAAGCAATAAGTATATCTAAACAGTGTTTGAAATGTCATCTCAGAGTGAAAGCATGCAACTTGGTCACATAGAGCGGGATTCCTCTAGTGGCCATGGGTGTTGATGTTTGACACCTAGACATTGGAAAATCATGCTTTGTCACATGCTAGGCAACAAAAACCTGCCCCCAAACAGGAGTAATGAAAGCAAATGGAATACTCATGGCCTTTTTGCTGGTAGCCCTGAAGGTCAGCAGTACTCCACCTACTCCACCAGAGACTGGAAATTTCTGCTCATTAAACTACATAAAGGAGATGTCAAATGAAACCACTGTTTCTTCTAAATGACTTTCCTGTCACAGAAATTTCAAGTACATGAGAGCTGCTAAAATGCAAGTTCATTTAATATAATGACATTAGTGTATGCCAAGTTTTTGGCTCATATATGAACTTCTGGGGCAGAGGGCCTAGCTCTCTGAAGTAATTTCTTCTGCTGTATATAAGCTCCCATGGCATCTGAACAGTAATTACAAGGACAGATTTAAACAACTGACAGTGGCAATATTACTGAATACATATTTGACCAATGAGTATCTTCACTTCCGTGAATTCAAAAAAGGCACTAAAAAAGTAAGGGAAATTGTAAGGGACCTTGAGCAGAAAGGAAAGATGGAAGTGCTCTAGGGCTTGCTAGCAAAAAAAAAAAGAATCCAGAAGGATCGTGTTTTTCCTTCCCTAGGTGAAAAGCACACTGCAACCAACAGGTCACAACATATTGTTCCCTGTTTCTTTAGCTGCACTGTGGCACAAAAGAGAGTGCATTCAAATTGAAAATCTTTTAAAAAATAAAATTTGAAACAAAACCTGAATGTCAGCTAGCAACTGCATGATGGGTTGACCCTGGCTGGACACCAAATAAAACCAAAGCTGCTCTAGCACTGCTTCCCTCAGCTGAACTGAGGATAGAAAATAAACAAAAGGCTTGTTGGTCGAGCTAAGGACAGGGAGAGATTACTCAGTTAGTGTTACAGGCAAAACAGATAACCTGGGGCAACTAATTGAGCTTGTTACTAATCAGATCAGAGTAGAGTAATGAGAAGTACAAGTAAATCCTAAAGCCATTTCCCCCAGCTCTCCCTTCTTCACTTCACTCCCCTTATCTACTTCCTGCTCACCAGCAGCACAGGGAGATGGGGAATGGGGGCTGCAGACAGTTCATCACATGTTGTCTCTGCCACTACTTCCTCCTCAGGGAGAGGTTTCCTCACACTATTCCCCTGCTCCAGCATAGGTCCCTCCTATGGGAGTGAAAACTGCATGAACTTCCCCAGTGTGAGACCCTCCCACAGGCTGCAGCTCTTCATGAACTGCTCTATCACGGATGCCTTCTATGGGGTGCAGTCCCTCAGGAAGACTGCTCCAGCCTGGATTCCCCATGGGGTCACAAGTCCTGCCAGCAAACCTGCTCCAGTGTGGGGTCCTCTGTCTATGGGGCCACAAGTCCTGCCAGGAGCCTGCCCCAGCATGGGGCCTCCACCAGGTCACAGTCTTCTTCGGACATCCACCTGCTCCAGGCCTGGAAGTCTCCATGGGCTGCAGGTGGATCTCTGTTCCACCACGGACCTCCACAGGCTGCAGGCAGCTGTCTAACCATGGTCTTCATAATGGGCTACAGAGGAATCTTCTCACAGAAGCCACTGCCCCTGTAGCCCCTGTGGCACCAAACCCTTGCCGTGCAAACCTAACACAAACTGCCCTGAAGAGCTGTCGCTTACCCACCTCCCATACATCATCTTAGTAGCACTGCTGCTTCAAACTCATTAGAGACAGGCATGTTATATGCAAAGACTGTTAACTCCTGCTACAGGTTTTGATCTCAAATATTTATTTTAGTAAGAGATGAGCTCATTCCTTGCCACTTTTGGTATGTTTCTTGATAGAACACGGTAAAGCACATGAAAAGGTGTCTTTCGCAAGTATTAGAATAGCATGAGGATTGAAGATTCAGCACTGCAGTGTATTAAGTTTCTTGTAAAGTGCATTATAACAGGACAACAAATACAGAGCAATTCTCATGTCCTGCTACAGTAGCCATAATGATTGATAGATTCCTTATATCTGTCTGTGAACAAGGAAACAACTTTCAAGATTTCTAAATTATTTTTAAGCAATATTTGTAATCTTACATGCCAATTTTGAATTAAAAAATGGAAAGTTTAATCATTGCTTCCAAGATTTGAGTTTGTTTCTGTCATTCTTGGACACAGAAAGAACACAAAAGAGTCAGCGCAAGTGAAATGCAGAAGAAGAGAGAGCACTTTAATTCGTGTCAGTTTTATAGGATTCTAAAAACATCTGTGGATTGGAGGATGAAATCACCACCTCTCTAACTACACTGGTCAAAATATCATTCAATCAAACTCCCTCCACCCATGGAGCGAGAATTCAAAACAATTCTCTGGAATGCAAACAGTTTCTATTTTTACATGAATTTTTGTGAGAAATCTGACTCTACTATGCAAAACATCAGAAGGCTAAAAGAATATTAAAAGAACTTTAAAACTTTCAAAAGAATTATAAAAGAAAACTTAACACTTTTAAAAATTAGGGCAACATGTTTCCTCTGCCATTAATCCTGAAAAAGAAATTAACCAGTAGTGGGGAAAATATGTTGCCTTTTTCCTTCATCAAATGCAATGCTTCTTTCCGTATCTTTAGCCTTTAATATTAGGAAAATAAATATTACTCCATTTTCCCTCATTACTTCTCTGGAAAGATCTTATTCTTCAGCACCTGAACTTTAGTTCTAATATCTCATATTTCTCTTATGCACTTCTGCCCTGGAGACCAGCTACTTTGTCCTGCATTTTGGAAAGAAAGCAATTATTAACCTCATCAGTGAAGGTGTACAGATCTTATACTTTGCTTGAAGATTTAAGGCATGTATGGGACAAATTCCTGTGGAGTGAAGTGTTGCAGAAATGACAAATTCAGGTCACTAAGCACTCTTAGTGCCATATTTCTCACCTGCCAATTTTATTCCTCCCTGGATGCATTATTGTTTTTAGCTATTAATCCAAGCTACTCTCTCAGGCAAAACACCCTCTGGAAGTTTTATAATTCTGCCAAACGGAGAGAACAGAGATCCTGGTTTTGATGTGTGTTTCTCTGTTTTTGAAGCGGAAGCAACACTATATGTTCTTTGGTGTTTCATTCTCAGTGTTTTCTTATATTTCCTAAATATAAACATTTGTTATACTTGATGTGGTCCCTCACTGCTATAACCAGCCTTTAAAAGAAAATTAGAGCTTAGTCTGAAACTGTTGATTGTTTTCAGCATCATCTAGAAGTACAATTGCTTTTTTCAACAAGGCAATGACACAAGGCCACATCAGTCCCCTTTCAATAGGGTACCTAGCAGAGTATCTTTAAAGTGCCTGATAAGAATTTAATAATCCAAACAGAAAATTAATGGCATGCTACTAGAAAAATGGACAAGAAAGTAAGTATAACATTCTTCAGTTCAAGACTAGAAAAACAGAAAGCAGACCATAGAATAATTTGTGTTCTTAACACCTTTTAAATGTTGGTATTTTTAACTCTCCTGGACAATACCTTAGATTGTTAACATCAACAGGCAGCAGATAACCATAGATATAAAGGGTGAATGTCCAATACTGAGCTTCTGAATTCTCAAGCACAGATCTGCTATTTGCTAGCTACAACCTCTTTAGGCTTGTTGTAAAACATAGAAATACTCTGGATTAAACAGAAATAACATGACTAAATCCTGCAATAAAGAAAGGCATGTGCCATACCATAAGGCAAACCCCTCAACTTAGAGGCAGATCACATATGTTTCTACATATATTTAGATGAAGAAAAGCAGATTTATAAAATAGGAAAAAGGGGAAATTCCTTGAAAATGCACCCAAAAAAAGTGCTCAGAGGTGTTTGGGGATTTGGCCATTGACACTCAAGATCAGTAACTGCAAGCACCAGAATAGCACAAAATCAACACCTTCCCCCCAGCTCTCCAGGATCAACAGCAATCTTCCCAAGAGAAGAGAGAAGAAAGTCAAGACTGGGTGAATGTTACATTCGGAACAAGTGTATATGAAGTTATTAAGGATGATAATGGTGCCACTACCACCAGTTTTTAAAACCTCAGTATCACAACACACACTCTTTTTTTCATCACGCTTATGATGAAATACATGAAATACATTAATACAATACATGAAATACATGAAAATAAAGCAGAAATAAAACATCTAATAAAAATGCCTTACTAGGTTATGTAGACAGAAGCTTCTGAAAGACACAAATCTACCATGACCCACTCAAAGTTTAACCAGTAAACCAACAATTAAAACAAATACTTGATGAATCAAAGTTTTTTCAGAATCTCTCAGAAAGTCTCTCTAACATTTGAACATACCAAACAAGATAATCAAGCCTGAAATATAAGGACAGAGAAAATAAATATTGAAGTCAAGATGGAATGCCAGAGAAATGTCTGTTACCAAGCTTTGCTTGCAACATTTCAGAGCAGGATCAATTAAACAAGGTGCAGAAAGATTCCAAATCTTTTCTCCAGTGAAAATAATCATACACATTATGAGACAGTGTTGAATTGCACCCACATTGTTGTTCTAAGATAAAGTTGTCATTGACAGCTGCAGTCAACATCCTGCACTGCCTCAAGGCAAGGTTGTCCTTTCCTGCAAATCTAAAGGAAATTTTGCCACTGATCCCAGTGGAAGTAAAAGCAAATGCAGAAAATGAAAAAAGATACAGCAAAATAAAAACATCTCCAGCATCGATATATTTCTGCAGCCCTCATTTATTCTCAAGGTTTGCTTGCATATTGTGTCACCATTTCGTTTAACTGTACAAGATGAATGAGTATCTGGAATCATTTAAGTATCATGAAATCCTATTTCTTTTTCTAAAACTACACCATACACTACTCAGAAGTCTTTACACATAGCTCAGAGGGCTTGCTAAATGCATTTGATGTGACTTCTAGCCAGTTCGGTGCTTGAAGAAACTTAGTCACTTTCAGTTGTCTTAGAATCTATGCAGCCTGCAGACACTTCATCATGTGTGGCTTGCACTTACCATCCAGAAAGAGAGACTCTCCTTCCAGCTGACTACAATAAAGTGCTGAGCTGTATTTGGGTTTTAACTACTTTCCCATATGGAAAAGCTGTGTCACTCAGCAACTACCATGATCCTAAGAAACCACTGTGCCTCTTTACTGCTCAGTTCAAGTGTGTGTAGGACTGGCTCCTTGGTCACATGCAGCTCTGGGAAATTCAAATGTAATATTTGTGCTGGAGTTGTGATGGTAGCAAGGTGATAGGACAGGGCTGCTGGATGACAGGACAGGGTTGCTGGATGATCAAGTATGCAAGCAAGTGAGCCACCAGGGAATGCCAAAGGTGGCTGTTCTTCACTGCCTTGCTGCCTAGCTGAATATACAACTACCCCTCAGTGAAGAACTGCTGTCATTTTCTCCTTACAAATAACTGCCAGGCCGCTGCTTAAGGGGTAGGTGCTACGTGTCTTGCAGATCTAGGAAGACTTGGATACACACTTTGAGTCTGGCTAAGTAGTGAAATATACTTCTTTGGCCTTGGAGCTGTAGGAAAACAGCTGTAGTAATTTTGTTCTGCTCAAGAGGAGGAACAAAGAAGTTTACATATCTAAGAGTCCATATAAATGCTCTGCATGAAATCCAGTTAAAGAGTCTTCTGATACACAGATGGAAAAGCAGCAGAGAGATAAGCATACTGTTCTTACAACACACAAATTTTGGGTACCATATTTTTGTCGGAATTAAAAATCAGATTCTTCAACAGCTGTAAAGGTCTCAATAATGACAATAGAATTGTGCAGATTAAAATGAGCTAGCAGTAAGACAATAAAGCCAAATAAACAGCTTGATAGACTAGCTCAATGTTTACAACTTCATGAACTTCACCCTTCAGCTGCTGCCATTTCAGGCACAGAACACACCAGTATCGCCGAGACTCTTTTGAAGTATTTCAACCAAAGAATTACATGCTCAAAACACTATCAGAGCAACAAAAAGACATTATCTAGCTTGTGGAACATTCTGAACAGGATGTCCTGGTTACAGTTTGTTTTGTTCTAGATGTAGGAGCACTGAAATCAGTAGTAGAGACAGACAACCTGACTTAGCTATACAGCATGGGTAGCAGTAAGGCCATCTTCAATCAGTTTTGGGGAGTTTAATAAAGAATGTTCTGTCACACACCTGAAAAGGAGGAATGACTAAAACTCTAAGTACGTGTGGAAGTGCTTTCCATCTGGAAATCAAAGCAACAGTGTATTTTATCCAAAGTGTAATACTGTCTTGGTTCTAAGGTTACATGCTGTGTTTTCACTCTTATAATGCCTTCTGCATTATAAATTGAAATACATTTAAATGTATGGCAAGTTATAAATATGCAATCAGACAGGACAGACTTTGGCTCTTCCAGACCCTCATCCTTTCAGCTACAAACCATCTTTCTAAGATTAATTCCGTTCCCAGGTATCAAAGAGCTAGAGTGCAAGAATGAGTCCTGGGATGCTTGTGAGGGCCCTCTTCTTATTCCAACAGCCAGATAACAAGAAAGGATCAGACACGAACATAACTGTAATGGTGAATGCGAATGGGACAACTAAAACTGTCTAAGGGGGTGTTTGTCCAAGACTGATACTGCTAAAGATTAAGATAACAATCAGATGGATTAAACGGTAATCAGGCAATTAACAGAGACTTTGGTGGGGAAAAAAATCCCCCTAAAAAGCAATATAAAAGCAGCAAAAAGATTTGCAGCAGTGGAGACAGCAGCTGCTGATGCTGGGCAGACAGAGCAACCTCACTGAAGGGCACTGCTGGACACTTGCACCCTCTTTCTGTGGAGGACACAGGGTAGGGAACCCCTACTGGCATGTGCCTATGGGACCTTGCAGGAGGCTTCCTCAGTGGCTTGGTGGTCTGAGCTGCAGGGCTGAAATACGCAAAAGTGAAATAAGCTGCACCCTGAGGTTCATTATTCCATGAGTGTGGTCATCCTGTGTGAAGCACGTATATGTTATAAAAAGACTGTTATACCAGCTCTGATGTGTTGTGATACTAAGAATATATAAGGTATATATAAGGTATATCCAAGGTAACAACTGAAAACCAAATGGCTTCTTGTTGTAAAAACACTGAAAAGGGGATGTGTAACAGTTGGCAATTTAATCAAGTTGACTGACTAAAGAAAATTGCAATTATGGAGAATTCAGCAGTATTGTCTGCTTTTGGTGACAGTTGCAACCTTGGCTGACATCAAAGCAAATTTTAGCACTGGGTCTCAAACTGGACTACACTAGGAGAAACCTACTGGCTGCTTCCAAGTTTGGTACTGATCTTCAGTGACCTCTGAGGAAACCTGTCTGTCCTTCCTTGACCTATAGCTTACATGAAGTCTTACAGAACTTCATATTTGCAGCAATGTCCTTTGGCGACACCAAGAAGACCTAGAAAAGCTGAACCAGAATAACAGTGACCTACTGTCAGAACCCTACTTCTTTCTCTCAGCACAGATACTGACTTCAGAAACTTCCTACCATTTTCCCTGGAAAAACTTCTGAGTACTAAGCAAAGGTACTATATTGGAAGACGTTTCATCTGTTGGGCTTGTTACTCAGCTACCAACCAGCTTCTGCTGACTATCTAGCATCTGATGCATTCCAAAGATAAAAGAGAACCAGGATCTTGCCATGCTATTCAAGAGTGTACAGTAATACATTTTGAAAGAGTATTATGGTAATTTTGTAATACATTACAGGCTTCCTCCAGAAATAAGATGTATTTCTTGCATGTAGCATGGTACAATATCATCTCGGGCTTTTGAAAGCAGTGACCTCCTTTCAAGTGGAAATGACATTGGAAATACTGAAGTAGAAAATCAGTGTTTTTAAAAAGTGTGTACTTCAATATTCTCTTGAAAGCGGAAAAAGACCTTCAAGTATAGAAACGCCATTTCTCAAAATCTTTTATGTTTGAAAGTATGAAAACGCTATGCATCCATGAAAATAGCTGTGCAAGGTATTGCAAAAGATGTGATTTTTCATTCAAAACATGAACGAACTAAAGTCTCTATTTTCAGTTTTAGTATGAAAATATTTGGTTTTCAAAAAAAACAAATATCTTCTGGCTTTCCTGACTTCCTTTCTTCATCAATTAAAAGCATGAGTATATGCACAAACAGTAGAATAGAAAAGTGTCCATCAAACATCACGCTTCCTGAAGAAACCTCTGCAGCCATACCTGATTATGAAAGATATGCATTTTTTTTAGCACAGTCTGCTCAATGATGGCAAGTACTTGGTATGTTTTGCTACCCAAAATTCAAGAGGGCCTGGTATGGCAGCTGGAAGGTCCATGAGAGTACTTTACACTCCCCTACTCAGTGGTACATAAAGGCTAATGCACTCATGTAGAAGATTTTAAAACATCTCCCAAATATGACTATCCTAACAGAGTAGTACTGGGCCATTTTCATAAGCTCTGGAGAAAAGGACAAGATTTCCTCCTTAAAACCCCTTGCTGCTGGCAATCAGCATATCCATGCCAAACTGCAGGGACCATCTACTACCTTTAAAAACAGCATGCTCCCACAAATTTTCATCAATACATGTCAGAGTCTTTCCCAATAAGAGAAGTAAACCTCTACAGAAGAAGTGAAAATGACGAGGAAGTGGTCTATGTTGTGGTCCTAATAAGCAATGCTGCTATAGTTTCTCTGGTCTTCTTCCTTTGTAACATGTATTGAAGAAGCCTTCTGTTATTTTCTCAGCATCTTTCATACTTGAAAATTTCTCAAAATACACATCTCCAATTTTAAAATATGGTCTTGGGTTACAACCAATTTTGTTTCATTGTTAGAAGACCAACAGGATATAATGACATATGCTTGCTTCTGTGCAACATTATTCCCAAGGTTAGGTCTGCCTGCCTACATAACCAAACAAAACAGAAACTGACTTTTAGACAGGTAAGACTAATCTGTGATAGAGCTAAGTTGTATTGTCACACAAATATTAATACTGCAGAAAAAGGAGAGAGGGAATACTTACCTGGAGTTGGGAAGAAGTCAGATCAGATGAGACCAACTGTTTTCAATAGGTTGTGAATTTAGAATTTATAGAAGTCTGCTGCGTAACTGCATCTGAACAATGCCTTTATTTGAAAAATACACCCAGCACAGGAGCTTGATTAATGAAAACTCCCTTTAGCTAAATCTTACTGCTACAAGAAACTTGGGTTTACAAAGTATATCTGAGAGATATACATACCACATGACCTTATCTCTTATTTATCAAAAATATCATGTCTATTTCTACTTTCCAGGTAAACTCTTATGGATAATTGTATGTTTTCTGTGACATAATTTATCTTACTGAGACAGCTTTCTCCAGTAGTGTTAGAATAAAATAACACAGCTGGTTATATCCCAGGGATGAATTCTCCTTTTCTTCAGTTTCGTAATTTATTTATTTATTTCTAACTGACAACACAGCAATACAGTGTAGATGCCACATTCCTACTATTTTTGCCAAGCCAAAACTACTCTAGTGGTTAGTACAGCAGATCCTGTCTTGCCATGATTTAAAAACTGGGGTGGTGTGTTTTTCTGTCATAATTTCAAAATGGTTTGTTCCGCTTACCCCTATATATATATATTTGGTTTGCCCCAGAGTTGTACCTGCCTCTTTCTCTGTCCGTCTTCCCAAAGACCAACCCTTTATTCTGGAGTCTTCCCTGCCAGTCAGTCCAACCCTGCCCTCCTCCCTTGTCTGTCATTGTAGCCCTGCCTTTGTTCCTAGAACCTTCTGTGTCAATCCTGTATCCCAGGAGACTCCATTGGTGTGTTCAAACTATTCTCCTCCCCTGTTACTCCCCATTGGCCAAAACAATGTATTCCCCGCCTTGTGGCCTTCCCCAGGTTTCCTACAATTGGCTGAAGTTTGTGTCCTCCACTTGTACCCTCCCTCATATATAAACTGTTGCAAGTCTGTGTTCTCTGTCAATTGCCTCTGACGCGTGTTGGGATTACATGTTTTGGGCACTCATGCAAGGGTCCCTTCTTGTTCCTTTGCCTTGAATCCTAGATGTGGTTTAGAACAAAAATCCACAGAGAGCAGCCCTGCTCACACCACTACCCAGACTGGCCTTTGGGCAGATAGGGAGCGGCCACTCTTGGCATGGTCCAGGAGAACAGCCAGCTGGAGGGCATCTCCAAGCGGCCACCACGTCAAAAAACAACTTCGGAATCAAGAAAACTCTTGGAACTCATGTGACCACTGATCCATCATACATAAAGCAACATCACTATTTTCTTTACATGTTTCTAATTAATGGTAGACATCTTTTAAGACACTGATTTTTGTTTTCAATTTTTTTAATTTCTTGCAGCTGAAGAGGAGCTGTCAGTGTGATTTCAGCACTCAAGAAAGAGTTAGCTATCTTTACTGCCTAAATCTACAGTCTGTTTCTCCAGTCTGTACAAAGCTGAACTGCTATTGTGTAAAACAGTGACATCTGTTCAGAGGAAGACCGCTGTGCCCTGAGCTCCAACACAACTATTTGCTAAAAGCTCTTTCAGCATACACATGCTTCCTCCCACCACCAATTTATATAGTTCTTTTGTAGCAGCTTAACCAGTCATGAGAGCTTGAATATATAACATTTTTCTTTAGGGCATCAAATCATTCTTTTCATGATCTTTTAAGAATCATGGGGGTGTGGGGGGGGGAAGAGGGAGTCCTCTTAAAATGAAATAGCTTAGCACTTCAGAATGCTGTATGCCTAAATTCTATTTGGAAACTGTTAACTTCAACTGAGTGGCTCTATAATTTCAAGCTGTTTTCTGTAACTAATGGGTCCCTACACTGCTATGCCTGTGTATTTAGTGATGGCACTAGAAAAGATTGTCCAGAGGTCTGTGGATTCTCCCTCACTAGAAATATTCAGGAACCGTCTGGACACAATCCTGTGCCATGTGCTTTGGGACAACCCCGCTTGAGCAGGGAGGTTGAACCAGATGACCCACTGTCATCCCTTCCAATCTGACCCATTCTGTGATCAGCAAAGGACTAACATAATGACAAGAGTCTGGGATAGCACGACTCAGATACAAACAACTGGTGAGAAGCAGCTAGAATCAATACCAGAAATTCTGTGTAATCTATTTATATTTACAGGTCAAGCTCAAATTTGCATGGATCCTAGTACTTACTAAAGACAGTGTTTCTAAGAACAAGTTAAAACTAGCAAAAAGAGATTCAATGAACATGCAGTGAGAGTGGAAGCAGGCTTCACTGCTTGTAACGTGGATGTGAAACAGCCTTAAACCATCAACCAGAAGTACTAAGGAAAAGCCCATCATTCACCTCTTATAAGAATGAATAGCTGGGGATAGGGGAGTGCAAGCTTTGTTTTCTCAAAAATCTGCCTTCATGTTGCTTATGTGTACATAAAGTGTAATCTCAGCACTGATAGCTGAACTACCACTGAGTGCCCGTTTCTTGAAACCTCAACCAATCCTTTCCATTTACTCTCTTTTACCATGGACATTAATTTTTGGTGATCTACTCTGGCTGAAAAAGAATTTCATTATACTAAAACTAGATTTCTTCAACATCAGTTTTATGAAGTGATGCAAGCCTGCACTGTCTGAGTGCATGCATGGTTTCACTGAAGCAGGGCAGCTAGGTAATACCACAGGTTTCCCTGATCTTACTCTACCAGGCTGAGCAACTGAATTCCACTATATTTTACTTCTTTCCCTTTTTGCCTATGTACTCCCTTATTCTCCCTTATTCTAAAGCCAGAAGTCATGATGATGATTCAGGTTACCATACTAAAAACACAAATAAAATTGTGATGTGTTTTCACTTGAGCTCAATGCCTGAGCTTGTTTTCATCTTCTCTGTGTTGCATACTCTCTAATTTCTGTGCAGACATGCAGCATTAGGTTTCATAGCCACAAGTATTCTCTGTCAGGGGAAAAATAACTGCTTGTACTGCAGCCTGATACTTATCTGATGTGTCCACAAAAGGCACCTGCAGAAATAGTGTTAAGTTTCTTCAGATTATACGCAATGAGACTGTTACTCTCTTCTCTGTGAGAAGAAAGTATTCAACAGTGAAGGAAAAGACAACCTTAGTGTACGACAGTCTGAAATTTCACACTGCCAACACTATCACCACAGAACTTACAGAGACTCATCTATAACTTCTGAGGAAAAAAATAAAGGACTTGTAATTCATGATTATGTTTCTTTGGGTAGAACATGATAATTTGACTTTAAATGTAGAATTCTCAAGGCAGTTTATAATGGGAAAACTGATACAGCAATACTAAGTGTCTTATGCAAGGCTACACAACAATCCAGTTACCAAATGATGACAACCCTTACATCTTCATTTCTGAAGTCCACTTATTCAATATCATTATTGATTCAATACCAATTGCATTTTTTTTACTGTACAGCTTGGTGTCTATAATTGCATGATAATCAATTTATACTAAAGACACAAACCCTTTTTTAATGAACTGCATAGGTTACCATTTAGACAAGAGGTGAGTAGTGAAATGCCACAGTTTGATGTCCAATCTTTGTATTAAACAAATTAAATAGTAGTAATTTTTCAAACTACTTTAATTCCATTATTCCTCCAAGCTTTTCTGTAATGGTTACACAAATTTTGTCCGGTTTTTTTTTACTTTTATTGGAGCTTTTTTTCTCAGAAATTAAAATTACAATCCAACACATAGATGTAAGTCATTTCAAGTTCAGCATATTTTTAGAATCATTAATTAAAGTAACCTAAAGGCAAATTTTAGCTAGCTGAAGACTACATTTTTCAATGCGATGCTATTCAATAGCCTATCATTAAAGGGATTTTTACAGGCTTCCCAGGGAGGTCATGGAGTGTCTCTGGTGACATTCAGGACCCACTAGGACACATTCCTGTGTAACCTGCTCTAGATGACCCTGCCTCGGCAGGGAGGTTGGATCATCTCCAGAGGTCCCTTCCAACCCTAATGATTCTGTGAATTTTGAGGTGAGTGGGTTTTGTGATTAAAGTTGGAGGGTATGAATTAAAAAAAAATCCCAGTTCAGGTCTCTTGTGTCCTATTAAGACTTCCTGTATGGGCCTGTTCAAGCTGCCAAAGACACAAGTCCCCAGGGTACTTCACAATAAAATCTCAGGGTACTTCAGGATATTCCTATTTTCTGGGTTGTAAATAAATAAATGCCTCAGAGGCTGTGATTATTTCAATCATAGAACCATAAAACATTAAGAGGTTGGAAAGGACCTTAGAGACCATCCAGTTCCACCCCCCACCCCATGGCCAGGGACACCTCCCACTACACCAGCTGCTCAAGGCCTTAAACCTGGCTTTAAACATTGCCAAGGATGGGGCATCCACAGCTTCTCTGGGCAACTTGTTCCTGTGTCTCACCACCCTCACAGTAAAGCATTTCTTCCCAACGTCTCATCTAAATTTCCCCTTTTTCAATTTGTACCCATTCCTCCTTGTCCTATCGCTAAAATTCCTAATGATGAGTTCCTCTCTGGCTTCTCCGCAAGCCCTCGGACAGGGCTGCTAATTAAGTAAGAGAACTACAGGTACTCACCACGTACCTGCAACACTAAACCAAACCCGGTCACTTTCACCATTCGGCATGCACTATGTTTGTGCCAATTCCGTCATTACGAACTTCCTCTTTTAGGCCTAAAAGCCCCTCCATAAATTGTGGCGGATGCTCCCGGCACAATGCAGTTTCGTCTTTTGGCTTCCTCCACAAACTACGCTCAGTTGGGCCTGTTTCCTTCCACTGTGACCCGCCAAACGCGAGCCACTCGTCCTGCCAGAGATACACCGGCACGGCTTCCCCCGTCCGGGGCGGCCACACCAGCACGGCTCCCCCCGACAGGGATACACCGGCAAGGCTTCCCCCGCCCGGGGACTCACACCGGCGCCGCTCCCCACG
>VXBC01006583.1:60944-82850 GCA_013399945.1 Ploceus nigricollis
GGTGGCTGGCGCCGTGTCTTCGCTGAAAATGGTAAAGTCACGGTGTCAGAGGGCCTTGGATGCCCGGCTGCCCCTCGGGCAGGGCACCGACTGCCTCTTGAGAAGAAGCCGGAGCGAAAGAGGTTTTGCACTTCTGCTGTGAGGTGATAAATAAAAAAAAAAGAACTTCAGATAGAGAGTTCTGGCAAGTTAAGCTGTGGTAGTGCGGTGTATGCTCTGCTGTTCCCGGGTGGGATTCCCTGCTGCTGTCATCTGCAGTGCTGCAGGCAGAAAGGAAAGTTGCCAACTGCTCATGAGAGTTTTTCCTCAATATTGGGTGGGTTTTAGCTGTTACAATTTCCTGTCCTTGGTTGAATTTGTTTGCACACCTTTTTTGTTTCATATCTTCCTGTGACTCTAGCCTAACTTTTAGGGAAGATGGAACTTCCTGTTACCTTCTGCAGCCTCATCAGAATGGGGAAGCTGTAGGGTTGGTGGAAACAGCTGCAGAAGATGGAAGGTGTTCAGGGATTGTGTCCACACGAGATAAGAAGTTAATCCATCCATATATTCTATAGAGTGCTGAGCACTTGTGTTGTGCACCCTGCATATGATGTAAAGGATAGATTTATTGTGTCAGTTTTTGTACACAAGCTGTATGTTGTGCAGGTTCATCATACTTCTCTAGTGAGTAAAGGGCATTTGAGGTCTGACTAATGATTGTAAAGCGTGCCACCTTTTTATGTGAAACACACATATGTATATATGCAAACTTCCTTCCTGAAGGAAGTCTATGATGAAATCTCAGATGAAGAAGCCAGATTGCCTCTTGAAAATGTCATTTGGAAAGAAAAGAATTGTGGAAAGGCTTTGATTGGAAGGGACCTTAAAGATGATGTAGTTCCAATGCTCCCTGCTCTGGGTAGGCGTGTCATCCCACTAAATAGTGTTGCTCAGTGCTCCATCCAGCCTGGCCTTGAGCATTGCCAGGGAGTGGGCATCCACTTCTCTGGGCAACTTTTTCCAGTGCATCACTGCTGTCACAGTAAAGAATTACTTTCTAGTATCTAACCGGAATATTTCTTGTCTTGGTTTAAAACAAGTCCTATCACTATGTGCCCATATAAAAAGAAGATGAGATAATTATGACAGCTGCTCCTTTTTTTCCCTACAGTTTTTTTGTTTTTTTTAGGTAATATAAGCATTTTAATTAGACAAGAGAGAGGAAACAGGCATGTCAGCTCTTTGTCCACCACCGTCTCCTGCAGTTGCTAAGACAGAGATCTCTTTGAATGGCGAGTCACCATTATTAGCTGCCACTTTTGCTTACTGGGACAATATTCTTGGCCCCCGAGTGCGGCACATCTGGGCTCCAAAGACAGAACAGGTACTTCTCAGTGATGGTGAAATAACTTTTCTTGCTAACCACACCCTGAATGGTGAAATACTTCGGAATGCAGAAAGTGGTGCAATAGACGTGAAGTTCTTTGTTTTGGCTGAAAAAAGAGTAATCATTGTGTCATTAATCTTTGATGGAAATTGGAATGGAGACAGAAGCACATATGGACTATCAATTATACTTCCGCAAAATGAACTTGGTTTCTACCTGCCACTTCACAGAGTGTGCGTGGATAGGTTAACACATATTATAAGGAAAGGAAGGATATGGATGCATAAGGTAAGTTTATTGTTCATTACTTAAAATAATTGTTATATTGTCTTTGTGCAGAAGCAAAAATTGAGATGCTATGACATCTGTTATGTGGAGTCCTGAGACACAAACTAAGAAAAGGCTGGTCTCTATACAGTTTTGAAGGTTAAAGGTTATCAGATTGTCAGCAAATTCAAGGCTGGGATTTTTTGCCATGGGATTATCCTGGTGATACTGTATAGCCTCTACGAGACTGTGTAGTTGAAAGAGGTTTCCTATACAGTTTTTATCTCTCTGAATTTCATATAAATTGTTGCATTTAATTGTGTTAATTTGTGTAGTTAAACTAGGTATAATTGTAAATTTACTGTGCTTCAAATCGTTGTTTTCCTTGTTGAGGTCCAGAAAAGGGAAATGGTGCAATTAATCTTCTCACTCCTGTTACAGGTTTATTTTAAAAAAGAGGGTGTTAACAGTTTGTCAGGATTTAAACTGTGTAGAACTAAAGGGAGATCTACAAAAGTACATCTGCTTTAGTCCAAATATTTCTACTCCTGAAACTCAAAAAGGAAAACATGCTAAGTTTTTCATAAGCGTTGGAACTCTGACCTGTGGGTAAATCATGGATATTTCCTTATTAAGTGAAATCTTTTATGTATTTTTCTTGAAACTAAATAACAGTCCGATAGTAAAAATTAAATTTTTTGTCATCTTCATGGAGTCCAAGCTGTCTTAGAGCAGTAGAGTGCCCATCAGCTGTAATGAATATGGTGATGCACATTTGTCTGGTATCTTCTGTTCTGAGACCTGTAGTCAACATACTTTAAACTTACTCTTTGAATGCTCTTACCTGAACTAATTACAGAAATAACAAGCTTATATTATTTTTGTGGTGGTGTTTCCTTTTTGCTGTATTGCCTGATTATGGCTGGTAGTGCTTTCTGAAACACTGGTTTTTCATACTTTCTGGGGTTTACTCTTCAGAGTGTTATAGATAGAAATATGACAAAGCCAATTCCATAATTAATAGTAGAAATTTATTCCACGATTGCTATAAAAATTTAGAGTCCGAAATCCCACGACCACAACTCGGTCGTAACAGCCACAAATCCAGGAAACAGAGCGGTCCCGCGGATCCGGCTCTGGGTGAAACAGCGACCTGACAGCGTCAGAGTCCCCCTCTGTTTTCACACCAGTGTCCTGGTGCAGTGTGTTTTTATACCTTTTATTTGCCCCCAAGCAAAGGTTTTTACAGTGGTCTGCATATTCACGCAGTCTCCCTTCCTGGAGAAACTATTTCGGGTCAGCGATGATCACCGGTGGTAGTTGATCATGGCTCTGAGTATCCTCCAGGTGTGCTCTGAAAGATGGACGATCATCGTGGTGGCTCCATTCTTTCGCTTTGCAAATGAAACGTGTCTCCCCGCAGTTTCATCATCCATTTCNTTTCATACTTTCTGGGGTTTACTCTTCAGAGTGTTATAGATAGAAATATGACAAAGCCAATTCCATAATTAATAGTAGAAATTTATTCCACGATTGCTATAAAAATTTAGAGTCCGAAATCCCACGACCACAACTCGGTCGTAACAGCCACAAATCCAGGAAACAGAGCGGTCCCGCGGATCCGGCTCTGGGTGAAACAGCGACCTGACAGCGTCAGAGTCCCCCTCTGTTTTCACACCAGTGTCCTGGTGCAGTGTGTTTTTATACCTTTTATTTGGCCCCAAGCAAAGGTTTTTACAGTGGTCTGCATATTCACGCAGTCTCCCTTCCTGGAGAAACTNAAGGAAGGATAGTACATAAAGTTCTTTCTCAATATAGCAGAAACACAAATATTTAATTTCTTATCTAGTCTTTTAAAACCCTGTTAGATGTTAGTGGTTTTAATGTAAGTGAATGCTGTCTCATGTTTCTGATTACATTGCTTCTTTCATTTAGTGTCTTCTGCACTGACTTCTAATGTAAGTGGTCAAATAAGAATTATCCATCATTTTTAGCTGTAATACATTTTCTCAGTTTTTAGATATTGCTCCTTACCAGTATGTTTTCACAGTAGAAGTGACCTTCAAGGAGCATCAAGAATGATAAAATTTTTTTTTTTCTTTAAGCAGGTAGGTCAGTTGAATTAGCTGAGACAGCAATACTTTCTGAATTCTGAAATAGACATTTATTAGTTTTTGGTTTGGTTTTATTTTTGAGGGAGAGCACAGATCCCTGCATATATGTGCAGTTTTTCAATCTAATTCAGAAAAGAGAAAACTGCTTGGAAAATGTAGATTAAAATTTAGGCATGATTTGTAGAATAATCGTAGCTATGAAAATAAATTAAAACTGCTTCATTCTGTAGTTTGCATTTTGAGGCATTTTAGCAGCTATGGTTACATACAGCAAATTAAAAAAAATGATCAAGTCCTATCTGGATCGGTATCTGTTCTGGATGTTCTAATAGTTGTGAATATTAGCTTTCATTACTTCTGTGTAGAACCAGACAACATTTTCAGCTATCCTTGAGATGAGAAGAAGCCTTTTGAACTCACGAATTAGAAGAAACATGGAGCAGTGTTCAGACTGGCAAAGAAAGACAGGCAACTGAGCAAGTCATCAATATGGTATTAGAAACCCCATTCACCTACTCCAGTTCATGCTTTGTATGTTTGTCTAATTATTTCAACAGTTATATTTTTGAAAAGAAGTGGCTTACACCATTTGTTCAGCCTTAGCTTCAAGAAGACTGAGTTTTTAAAAGTTATTGTCAAGGATGTCTTCCTTCTCTGACTGAAGGGTGGAGGTGCCCTAAAGGAATCTGCCTTGTTCCAGTATTGTTTTTCACTGATGCTTCTTTTAGATGGTTAGAGAAGTTTAAGGGCAAACTACTTTTAGCTTATTCCCTATTCATCTGCTCAAAAAAACGTCTTGAAAACTCTTTTCATACTTGAAGTTGTTATAAATGGAGACAAAGCCAATCCGAATTCATAATTAATAACTGAAATTTATTTAGTGATCGCATTACAATTTAGAGTTTGAATTCACCCCGACTGCAACTCGGTTGAGTCAGCCCACAGTCTAGGTACAGAGTAGCCCCGGGAATCCAGCTCTGGGTGCAAACGGAGCCTGACAGGGTCAGAGCTTCCCTCGGGTTTGCACACCATTATACTTCAGCAGAGGGTTTTTATACCTTTTATTCTGCACTTGGCAATAAGTTACTGCATATTCATGCAGTCCTCTCTCATGGAGAAGGCATTCTGGCCGCTTGGTGTCTTCCTGGCAGAGGAACAATGGTCACATCTCTTCAGGGCTTCATCTTTCTCTCAGCTCCTGGTGCTGGATCTGGGTCGTCACCATCTGTCCGGGTTTGGCTTGGGTGTGACTTGATGGCCAGCTTTTACGGTCATTGTCCTTTGCTGGCTAGGGCTTTTTGAATGTTAATTAGATGTTCGTGAGTCCCCGGCAACTTAATCAGCAAATTCCTTTGCCTTGGCTTTTACTATAACTCTAAAAGCATCTTATGACTACAGTGTATAACGTCTGTAACCACGACTTACTACATGCAACCCCAACTGCACGAATTATACATATATAACAAAGTTGATTAACTCTGAGTGGGTCAGTCACTGGAAACTAATGATTAACCAATAAAAATGCAATAACCTGTCAGCATCTAGCAGAAGATATCATTAATTCTCCCAGCATCTGCTATTTTTTGTGACTTGTATTGATGATCCGGTGATAAATGCCAAATTCTCTTTGTGAGTAATAACTTCATTCCATTGTAAGTTCATTTTAAATGCAGTTTCGTATTCAGCTGCTGATGAGTCTCTTTTCAGAGCTTTGTTCAGCCACTTGTACATTGTTTTATGTACTCTGAGGTTTCATGTCTCCTGTACTTGGTTATAAAACAATGTTTTGAAGACTTGTAAGTGCTTCAAGAGGTGGGGGAAAAAGTCTTTTGTTTCCCACCCTTCCCAGTCAAATAATTTTTCTCATTCTGAAGATCTTATTTTTTTCCTATTGTGTCGGGAATCCTCAATCTATACTGTATCCATCTGAAAATAAAAATCCATACACAGAGTGGAATTCTTCACTATAATCTGATCATCTGGCATTTTCTTGATCTGTAATGATGAAAATGTTTCGACATTGTCATCAAACCCTTCCTTTCCTGCCCAAACATGGGAAATGTGCAGTGGAGGACAGAGTAGGGAGTGTTGATCTGTTTTGCATGACATCACTTCCTCCTAAAGTCAACTCTGAAAAAGAAAAGATACGTGAACATCAAAATTTAAATATAAGAAGCATGACTCTGCAGGGAAGAAGCTGTACTGAGTGACTGGTGTATGCATACATATATGAACAAATGCCAGAGCATTTCCATTTAACTGCTTCTCTTGCTCAGGAGAGGCAAGAACAATTCCAGAAGATTGTCTTGGAAGGCACAGAAAGAATGGAGGATCAGGTAAGGGCCATCTGGTGCATGCATATGGAACACCATTGCAAAACCATTTGACTGCCTCAGATAACTGTAGAAGTTGGTGTTGCTTCTTATTTTTGGGATCCAGGAGGATGCAATTAGAGTGGCTAGTGATGTGACATGCACACTAGGCAAAGTTTCTGAAGACAGGATGATGGAAGCTGTGATCAAATTAAAGGAAAATATATTTCATCGCTTTAGGGATAAAGTAGAAATTTGTGAAGAATATTACCTTTCAGAAAAGGAAACTCATTAACTTGAACTTGAAGCTCAAGTAAAGGTAGCAGCTTCCATAGAGTCATGCCAGCCTCCTATCAATGTTGTTTTTCCATTAGGTTAGGTTTAGAATTATGGAGACATACGGAGTCGGTCATGTTGAAATGTGCTTGAAGACTTAATGGATGAGACTGTGAAAAGAATTTGATTTCTGAAACTCTAAATATGAGACTGTGGCTTCCTTTTCTTGTGATAGATAAGTCAGGAAAATATTTTTGTATGTTAATGAGTAAAATGCCTGGTTTTTGTTTCCAGTCATTGTTACAAGATCAGACTTGAACATGAAATGCTTAACAATGATTGCATGTAACATAGTATGATCTAATTATCTCACATCAAATACTTGTTGTCTAGGCCAATCAAAACTGATGCTGAAAATTAGCATTAGACCCAGATAAACATTTTAGGCGTGATGTTGAGAAGCCAAATATATGTTTCCAGTTTATAATTACTGATGAGCAAAGCCCAAGAAGTCTGTGCATCAGTTTCTGCTCATACTACCCTTCCAAGCAGTAGGAAGTTAGGATGTTTAGCACGTAATACTGCAAGTTCATGTTAGTAGTAACTTCTAATACTGCCCAATGTGCTTTTACTTTGAGCATCTTATTTATTGCTCAGGGTCAGAGCATCATTCCAATGCTGACTGGAGAAGTTATTCCTGTAATGGAACTCCTTTCATCTATGAAATCACACAGTGTTCCAGAAGAAATAGATGTAAGTTCTTGTTTTATTTTTATTCTGAATTTTTGAAAAGTGACTTTCTCCCTCTGGATAAAGCATAGCTTTGGGCCTTTACTTGGGTACTCACTTTGCCAGAGAAAATGCCCATTTTCCTAAATTCTTGTACTCTTCTGTTGCTTCATGTCAAGTTCTCCTAAGTGGTGTAATGCATGGCAGTATTTTTTATGGTCATCACTTAGCCAAACTGACTGCACAGGATGATGTCATTGTATGAGTGGAAAGTTTGATGCAAACCAAAATGAACGGGCAGATTAATGGATTTGATGTTGATACCTGTTTCAGTGCATTATAGTATTCTCATGGAAGAAGTAGAAGTGATATGACATGCACTAATCTAAAGGATTCTGGACATTTTTTACAGAAAAAAAAACCAACTAGGAGAAACCTGACTTGTGACTGGTGAAGACCTAATAATCAAATGACTTCCTCATTTTCAAAATGCTTTGTCTGAAGACAGGTCTTCTTAAGATTATTCTTTTTGGGGAAGCCTTACAACTTAACTTAAATAGTTTCCAAACAGTTCCCGTGTATCAAAGCAAAAGTCAGTTAATTGGAAGGTAATCAGATTCTTGTCTAACTTTTTTTTATATTTACTTGCATTTCAGATAAGTGACACAGTGCTAAATGATGATGACATTGGGGATAGTTGCCACGAAGGTTTTCTCCTCAAGTATGAAATTCAGTTTTGATTTATGTTGTAGTAAAATGATTTAAACTTGTGTATGCATATAAATGTATCTACCTGCATGTGCATGTGAACATGGATTGGAATAGATTTCTTTATAGGAGGGGGAATAATGACATGTGTTTGGCTTTTTGAGAATTTTGTCAATAAAATGTTACAAAGTTTCTGTCATTTTAAAAGAATGGTTTTGGGCTAATAGCTGCATCTCTGTAGACTCTGTTGTCACACGATTATTTGTTTGATAATAGAATTCCTATCAAATACATGTTTTTCTTTGATACCTGTATTTAATTTCATAAGACTTTAAGTCAAAGTCTTGCATTTTTTTAAATAACAAAAAACCTCGATTGTGCATAAACTCTAAATAAGAGTCCTTAGACTTAAGAGTCTAAATGGTATGGCATATAGCATGCTTATTGTTGAGTTGTGTGTTTCTCTTTTTCCCCTGTTTTTAATTTTTAAGTGGAAGTAGTTGAACTTGACAGCAACTTGGTCTCTTCCTGTGGGATAGTGTATTTAATAGGTTTTAATTGATGTTCTGTTACCTTACATTGTATCTCCTGCATAACTTCATTCATATATGTAGTGCTTGGTGCCATCTATTTATATACCATCACATGTGCTTCGAATACTGAAGAAACCATTGAACTTTTGGATTTCAGCTGTTTAAAGTACTATGGTTATGGGCATGTAGGCTATATTTATACTTGAAACACTTCTCTTCTTGTGAAGGTGACAATTGTTTAATTGGAAAAATCTGATTAAATATATTAACCTATGTCTGTTTTTACTTGCAGTGCAATTAGTTCACACCTGCAGACCTGTGGTTGTTCTGTAGTGGTAGGAAGCAGTGCAGAAAAAGTTAATAAGGTAATATACTTTCTAATAACTGAACTTATTAGGAGTGTTACTTGGAACTTATTATTAGGAGCGTTACTTGGAACAAAGTTAATCTATAAACATTAGAAGGAAGGAGTACTGTTGTCTCACTATCTTCAGTTGACTGGTCCAGCAGAAGAGAATTCTGCCAGAAAATTGCCTTTCAGTTGTATTCTGACTATAAGAAAACCAATGTATTTAACTGATACAGTACATAAATGAGTAGTAAATGAGTCTGAGCTTTTAAAATCAGGTTTTTCAGATAAAATACACTAATTGAAGAGACTGACTGGCTGGTCCATTTCAGCTATGTCATAGAATCACAGAATGATCAAACTTGGAAGAGACCTTTAAGGTCATCCAGTCCAACCATCCACCTGGCACTGCCACTGTAACTCCTAAACCGCTCAACCACATCACCCAGCACCAGATCGAGACGCCTCTTAAACATGTCCAGGTTCTCCACCACCTCCCTGGGAAACCTATTCCAGTGCCTGACAGCTAACAGTGAAAATTTTTTTAATAATAATTAATCTGAATCTTCCCTGTCTCATTTTAAGACCATTTCCTCTTGTCCTCTCACTGTAGGCACAGTAGAGACTGGAGACACAGGAGAGACTGATCTTCACCTCACTGCACCCTCCTTTCAGGAGCTGTAGAGAGTGATAAGGTCACCTAAGCCTCCTTTTCTCAAGACTAAATAGCCATTCCTCCTAAGATGTTTTCTAGCCCTTGCATGAGCCCTTCTCTGGACACACTCAGCACTTCATTGTCCCTTTTGAAGCAAGAGGCCCAGAAGTAAAGACAGCATTTAGCTGTGGCCTCATGAGAACCAAGTAGAGGGGGACAATCACTTCCCTGGTCCTGCTGGCCGCAGTATCCTACTGATACTGGCCAGGATGTCATTGGCTTTCATCATGACCTGGGCACACTGCTTGCTTATTTAAAGCTGGCTGTCAACCAGCACCTCCAGGTCCCTTTCTCCTGAACAGCTCTCGAGTGACTCTACCCCTCAGCCTGTAGTGCTGCATGGGGTTGTTGTAACCCAAGGGCAGAACCCAGCACTTGGCCTTTTTGCACTTCATGCAGTTTGTCCTTGGCCCATTGAAGTCTGTCTGATCAGGTCTCTCTGCAGAGCCTTCCTACCCTTGAGCAGATCAACACTCCTGCCCAGCTTGGTGTCATCTGCAAACTGACTGAGGGTGCACTCAATCCCCACATCCAGATCATCAGTAAAGATGTTGAATAGGACCAAGCCCAGAACTGAGCTCTGGGGAACACTGGTAGTGGTGAGTATACAGACAATACCCATGTCATTGGGTGTTATCTGTATGCTCTTAAATAATTAGTGTCTCCGTAATTTCTCCTGCACTGGGCAGTAAACAGGCTTCTGTGTCATGAGCTGTTTGTGTTTTGGGGAACCTGTGTCTGTTTCTTCAATGTGAAATAAAAAAATTACAAACAGTGGGCCTGCTGAATAAATTATATATTACTTGTAGACTATACATGCTATATATTATGTATTTTATAGTGTAAAAGGGCTTCTTGCCTTAATGAAATATAAAAGTTTTTTTAAAAAATTTAAAGATACCTTTAGTAAACCTATGTTTTGAAATAAACAGTTCATTATGCTTTATAAAAATTGGGGCAGAGGGAATGCATTGTTTCATGTGTATTACCAGCAGTGATAAAGGACCTCTGATCAAATCAATAGTAAATGTGGATGCCCACAAGCAACAGGCAAACTAGAGAAAAGAAAATTCTCAGATGTTAGCTGCAATCACAGCTAACCATAGTTAATATGTATTGTTTCAGAGATTCAAGATTTACACACAATTAAGTTACTGGAAATATTATATGTTTAAGAGAAATGTTATATATGTACGTACATATGCTATATATAATACCAGAGGAAATGTTAGAAGCTTAAGTAGTTATAAAAAACTTACGGATCATTAAATAGTTAAAAAAACCGACCTAATGTCTAAATGGTTATGAATATGTAAAATAATATATCAGTAAGCTAGACAGTATGGGAAAAAATCAGTGTAAAAAAATGTGAGCCTCAAGATACATCCAGGGTAAATTTCATAAATTAATTTTACACATGTTCTTACCAGCAGCATGCTCCTTGTGTCACGGTACAACTCTTCTGAAGTAACTGCTTTCTTAATAGCATATTTCAGCTTGCCTCAAAGTAAGAATAACACTTGTGGCATATTGTGACAAAAAGCATCAGTCAGAAGTTATGTTGTCATTGTTTTAGGTACTGCAGAAACACGTTGTGCAAGGACAGAGCCTTTTCAAATACCTTACAGACACAGATAAGACATCACAGGTTAAGAGTAAAAGATGAGCGGAATGGAATATGTGTGGTATTTGGAGTGATTACTCATAGCTATTTCAGCTCAGAAGTTTGAAGATGGGTGATGAAATACCTGTGTTCATTGTAGTAGAGAGTTTAAGGAAATTACTGAGGAAATAAGCATTGATGCTTACGTACAAAATTGACTGTGCCTGATTTGATACAATAACTGCTATTTCAGTATGGAATGAACAAAATAAGAGGCCTGAAAGGCTAGGAAAGTAATCACAGTAACTCATGTTTATTAAAAGAAAGATGTAGAAGACAAAAGTGATTTGTTCTACATAAATGGGTAAAAAACAAACTTGGTTGCAAAAATGTGTAGGATTTTTTCATCATTTGACAAGAAATTGAAGTAGTATGGCTTACAGTGCCAGTAATTAAAAAATAAGTAAAAGTAAGCATGTCACTGTTCTGTGGCCTTTTATAAATTTTTGGCTTTTCTAATAAGCGTGGTGAACTCTTTTGTTCATAATTTGAAATGCCTAATACAAGGCATTTCAATGCACAGTCTAGTCAGACTTATTTCCTTACATTTTCATGTTTTTCAAAACTATTCTTTTTAATGCAGATTGTGAGAACATTGTGCCTGTTTCTCACACCATCTGAGCGGAAGTGTTCCAGACTCTGTAGAAGTGAGTCGTCTTTCAAATACGAGTCAGGACTTTTTGTTCAAGGCTTACTGAAAGTAAGTATGCTTAGGAAAGTTCTGTTCTTCTGTAGTTTAAAAACATTATTCAATGTATGTTTTTGCATATGATATGCACACGCATACATTCACGTTCAAAAACGTGTCATTGTCCCTTGATGTCATTTTTTCTGGCACTGTAACTTTCCTTGTAATTATCTTCATGTTAAAATTGCAAGCCAGTCTTTTCTATGACACATCTGTTTCTTGAGGATTGTTCAGGATTGTTCCTGTACTTTGAGGTACAATAATAATACAGTCTTGTCTTCCTGGGGGTAGAATTCAAAATTCATTTAAGTTTTTGTGTTTTAGCAAAATCAAGGAAGAACAGTCATATCAGGCCTGGAGTTTCCAAGTATTTTAAACTATTTTTTAAGTCTGTAGCAATGGGTGAAGATGACTAGAAAAATAATGCTTCTTGCTCTAGTAAGCAGTCTGAACTTTCCAGGCAATTATAGGGCTATAATGCTAATGGGCTCACAAACCAGGTGATGCAATACTGTAATATACAGGTCACCTCAGTACCTGTTTTTACCTTTTTGTTAAGGAAATCATCCAGTATTAAGGACTTATTACTGCAATACAACCACCAGTTGTCCCAAACGAAATACATATGAACTAATAGGTTATAAAATGTAGGCATGATGTTTTACTATTGTTTTGTCCCAGTACAGCTTCATGTTTTTAACTAAAATAGGGGTTTTTTTTTCCCGCTAAAACAGGATGCAACAGGAAGCTTTGTGCTGCCCTTCCGTCAAGTAATGTATGCCCCATACCCTACTACGCATATAGATGTGGACATCAATACAGTGAAGCAGATGCCCCCTTGTCATGAACACATCTATAACCAACGACGATACATGAGATCTGAGCTGACAGCATTTTGGAGAGCTAATTCAGATGAAGAAATGTCTCAAGATCATATTATCCACACAGATGAGAGTTTCACACCTGATTTGTACGTGTTTTTCTCACATCTCACAAAGTTACTTGATTTGGGGTAAGAGTGTAGAGTACAGAGCCTACTTGCTAATAAAGTACATGGAGCTTCTTAAGCAAAAAAAGCAAAAAAACTTCTCCAGTTCTGGTAGTTACACTTGTTTTGGCAGAATTTACCAGGTCCTTCAGTAGTTTGGTTACATCAAATACTATTTAAATTAATTTTCAGTGATAATTCTGACCATGTTGTGTTAATTTTATTGCCTGTTTTAATAAGGGGTATAATAGAGCTAAGTGTGTTTGACAGAGACCAGTGGCTTTCCTGCATTTAGTTCATTTCACCTAAGTGCTTTAAAATTCTGAATTATCTTTAAAAATAGCAGAATTGTAATTTACTACAATTTTAAATTCACTTTAATTTCAACCAGACTATCAGCAGTAATGCTATAGTCTCATTTCCTAGAAGGTTAATATCCCTTACTGGCACATTAACTCACATGCTCATTTGTTTTCTTTTCTATAGAAATGTCTTTCAAGATATCGTGCATAGAGATACATTAGTAAAAGCCTTCCTGGATCAGGTAATTGTTGCTTTTTTCAGAAAAAAAAAAAAACACAGTTCAGTACTTTGACACCTAGTAACAGATAATTTAACACAAGGCATCATTTGTGTTTGGTAGCTTTTCTTCATACTACTGCTGTGATTCTTCTCTACATAACTAGAAAGAAAAATATTGATATAAAACTGAAACTCCTGCTTAAGTGTGAAAAACAAGGGACATTTTCTATTGCTGTGCAACAGTGTCTACAATTACACTATTTTAAAAACTGCCTGACCGGGAATAATTTCAGATAATTATCCAAACAGAATTATAATACAGCTTCATTTATTGTATCTGAGCAGACAGAAAACATAGAAAGCATGCTGACTATGTACAGATCTGCTGTTATTTGCCTGTTTTGCTGTAATTAAGGATATCTATGTGTGTCTGCAATGTCTCTTTATTTTCCAGATTCTTGAAATGATTCTTGAATTTCCATGTCTACCTAACATTCTTAATTTTTAACAGATCTTTCACCTGAAGCCTGGCCTGTCTCTAAGGAATACTTTTCTTGCACAGTTTCTACTAGTCCTTCACAGAAAAGCTTTAACTTTAATAAAGTACATAGAGGATGACACGTAAGTGAACAGATAATGGAAAGCAGATTTAGAGAAACTTCTTTTGTTCTTTTTTAAAACACATGTTTTTATTTCCTTGCAGGCAAAAAGGCAAAAAACCTTTTAAGTCTCTTCGTAGCTTAAAGATAGATCTCGACTTGACAGCAGAGGGCGATCTTAACATAATAATGGCTTTGGCTGAGAAGCTTAAACCAGGTCTACACTCCTTTATCTTTGGGAGGCCGTTCTACACTAGTGTACAAGAACGTGACATGCTCATGACATTTTAAAGTCTTCCCTGCATCTGATATTGCAGTCCTGCAGAGCACGAAATCTCTCAGTGGGACCCCCACACTGGTGACAAGCGTTATCGATTGAGGGTGAAGCATCAGGAGCACAGTAACATTGAGGTGTGTCTCAAGCAGTAGGGGTCTTGTTAGAGGGAATTTCAGCTTAACTGGATAAGCATGATTTTAATTAATTGGTCTCTTTTGTGTGTTTTTTTAATTGTAAATGTTACCAGAGGTTACCAGAGGTTCCTTGGCCATATTGGCTTAGTGGATAAATGTGGATATATTTTGGTGTATGATAAAAGGAAGCATTTTAATTTTTACTCCCCTGAAACTTCTTTCAGGTGTGTGTCAGACTTTCCCTATTCTGCAGTGTCAGTATTTTCAGTGTTTCCACAGAAAACAGTATATATGTCCTCACTAACCATGGAGGTTGCAGAAAATGCACCTTCCAAGAGTTTCAGAGTTTTTAAAACTGTTGTTCTTATGTATGTGGTGAAAATCTTAAATATGACTTTTACTCATCTGCCTCTTTTAACAGTACTGCCTTCTTCCTTCAGAGCATTTAAACATGTTTGCAGTTTTTAATATGCTACAAAGTGCTATTTCTGAGTGCAGACTCTTGATTATTTGCAGCTTAAGTAGCAGTATGTTGCACATAGGAATTAGATCATGTCTCAAGCAGCTCTGTGCATGTAAGTGCCAACCAGGATACTCTTATCATATATTTTTGGATTGTCCTGCAGTGGAGTGGTCAGTCATCAGCTATCTGAGGTCTTGTAAAACACAAAACGGAAGACTCGTGTCATTCCACAGCAGTTGTCAGTCCTTCTGTGTGTAAACTGCTACTGGTAGTTGCACTGTCAGTTTCTGTGAGGCTCATAGAATCATTTAGAATGGAAAAGACTTTCAAGATCATTGAGTCCAACCATTAATCCAGAACTGCCAGGTCCACCTATAAACCTTTTTCTTAAATACCACATCTACATGTTTTTTTAACTCTTCCAGGAACAGTGATTCCACCACTTCCTGGGCAGATTGTTCCAATGCTTGACAAAATATTCAGATTCAAGTATTAGACCCTTCCAAAGAACATCAAGGTGATAGCCGAGATAAAAGATATAACAGTATTTTTTTTTCATTTACCTCACCATTAATATATTTATTTAGTAATCCTTAATTTCGAGATGTGCATGGCTATGAACTAATGTAGTTAGCATTTTAGTAAGTTAACTCTTGTCGTTAAGCTTACCTATTTTCTTAGTTCAGCTTAGCATATCTCCAATTTAGCTAGAAAATCAGAACACATTTTCTGTTGGTATGTCTCAACCTTTCTTTCCCAGTAGCATGTAGAGCAGTGCGGTGTCAGGTGAATCTTGACTTTTTTTTTACCCATAAATCAGAGGTATATCTGTACTGCAGGTTGTTGTATCTCTGCTCTTTTTGGACAAGTGTAGGAATGTATTTGTGTCGTGTTTCAGCATAAAGTCATAACTCAGTATTCACTGGAAAAGTGAAAGAGCTGCACTGATTGGAGAAACCATGTCTGCTTTATAGCTTACGTTGTTTATAACTCTCCTTTGTAAATAGGTTTCTGTTTCCAAGATAGCTTTTTAATATTACTTTCATGCAGTGTGGCAGAAAAGTTAGAAGTTAGAGTCACATTTTTCCTGAAATGTCTAATACTCAGATTTTAAAAGAAATACCATCCTTTATTTAGATGCCCAAAATTCCCTTACATTTCCTGAAAGACAAAGATTCTCAATCAAATGTTTAGAGCCTCTAAAAGATATGAAATTGAGCCCCATCTGCACACCATTTTTTTGAGTTTGCATCATCAGTGTTTTACCGGGTTGCAAAAGAACTGATATTTTGTGCAGCCATCTTTTTGCTGTACATGCACGTAGAACTCTTGCACTAAGTTTGGTGGTTCATCAGAGGAACTTGCCAGAATTACATAAGTTACTTGTGATGAGATTCTGTTTGTCATTCTACCACTACTGCTCCCTTCTACATTTTCAATCAAGACATTAGAGCCTGAATGTGCTTAAGTTATTACTCTCGTGGGTAAATAGTGAAAGAAATGTAATAAACACTGTCAAAACTTATAATGTATAAGTTGTGTCAAAATAGAAGAGCTTTAAATCTGCTGCTGAAATTAATCCTTTCAGCTTGATAAGCATTGGAAACTCAACACTGACACTACTAACAGTGAAGCTTTTGTTTACCGAAGATTCTGTTACTTTTTGAAGTTACTAAAAACTGGAAATTCAGTTGCTGCTTTTGTTGCACAGCTGTCACAAATGCAGAATGTATAATGAAGTACATTGTTAAAGGCATCTGTGTGTTGTATTGTAAATCTAGCTCAGGAAATAAAGTAATAAAATTCATGCACAATTTTTGAACTTTAATTGTTGCTGATTTTTTCACAGAATTTCTGCTCTGTATCTAAAAGCATCATTATCTTTTATGCTTTGAATTAAAAGAAGAAACCTTTCTTCCTTCTTGTTAAATAAATTAAGTTATGCTTGGATGTTGCTTTCACTAATGAAAGTCACATGTTACTTAGTTTCTTCATTTCTGTTAAGGACTTAGTCATTTCAAGCTGAGACTGATGGGACTTGCTATGCCTCTGATGTACTCAATTATGAATTTTAAAAACTTTAAATCACATAGGTGAGAGGTTAGAAATGTTTTATCTAGCAGTCAGTGAATACCTTTCTTCAGGATTTTATTTCCTTATATTTAAAAGAAAATGGTAAATTTATTTCTTCCAGCTGGATTTGAAAAGGAAGTACTGTTTTCAAGCATTTTTAGTAGCACATTTATTCCTGGTCTTTTCACATCTAAAAACATAGCACAGAAAGATATCCACTGGAATGTCTTACTTATTAGGACCACAGAGGATATTCCCTGTCTATATACCAGCATCTTGTAATGTCAGCTTTATTCTAGAGCAGAATAGGCATTTTGGTGATGTTCTTATCTCTAAGCCAGCAGTTTGTTACACCAATAGAGAGTGCCACTTCTGCACTCAGTTCTGTACTGGCAGATGATGTTAGAAAGCTTTCTCTTCCTATTCTCAGACCTGTGAGCACAAAGGAATGTGACCCAGAACATGAGGCAGGGTGGTCCCCTCTGTTCTAATCAGAGCCTAAAAAGCAAGTACTTTTTCCTCTTCAGCAGCAAGGAGGCACAAACTGTACTCATTAGTATGAGTACAGAACAGGCTTTTGCATAAGAGTAGAATGCGGTTGTCTTTTGCCTGTGTCCTGACACAGAGCTCCTGTTACCCTTCCTACTTGGTCAAAACACTAAGGAAGCTCCAGGGCAGCATGTGCTTATTTGCAAGGTTGTTCATATGATATTTCAGTTATAGGAAGTAATTACCTCACTTCTCAAAGCCATGCTGTTCATATGCCTGCCCAAAAGTTTCAGACACAGAAGACTATCAATTAAAGTTCAGAAGTATGAAGTAAAGGATGCATTCCTGACAACAGCCATCAAGGAAGTAGACTTCAGTTCTAAATAAAATAATAGAGGTACCCTGCATTGCTTAATTAGCACTGCTTGATTAGCATTGGGCAGCTTTTAAAAGCAAAACATCAGAAGAAAGAGAAATTACTTAACACAGAATGGCAACTGGTAATTGTTCCTTTCTCTTAGATGCTTCCATCTTTATTGTCACATAGATGGAGGAGGCCTTTGACAGCTGGGAAAGAGCCGAAAGACTGAGAAATTGCAGGTTGACCAGTTTTACTCAGGTATAAAATAAAATCGTGCTGTGTGTCCTCTTAGACTTTGTGTCTTACCACATGAGGGAGGAAAAGGTGATTGGGAGTTACCAGCACAGACTGACAAAGTGAATAATGCTTCATCCACCTCCTTATATTTTGTGATAAAATGACAGGATTTGAGGATGTGGAGAATGGGATGTAACAGGCTGACTTCAGCAAGGCTTCCAGCACCCTCCCACAATCTCCCTGTAGCCAAGCTGGTGTTGGGGTGGGGGTGTGTGCCCCACAAGAGCGGTATGTATCTGGTTGGGTGTTTGGGCTTAGATGTGATGGCCACTGGGTCATATGTGACTGGAGACTTGTGCTCTGTGGGATCCCAAAGGGTCTCCCCTAGGGTTTGTCTTGTGAATGTCTCTATCCATGACCTGAGAAGGTGACCAAGGCCTTCAGGTTTGCAGGTGGTGCCAAATCAGGGATCACTGTTCAACATGCACAAGGGCAGGGCAGCTGTCCATAGGGACTAGGGTGGGAGGCAAGGATGGGTTCCCCATGTCCTTGGGGCAGCAGAAGAAGGCAGCCTTGCCCTGGGCAGGCAAAGCCCTGGAAGCCATGAGACCATGGGCAGCTCTGGGGAGAAAGCCCTGGGTCCTGGTCAACTTATGGCCCAGGAGGACAGCTGGGCAGTGGGCATGCACTCAGAGAGGTGGTGCTATCTCTCTACCTGGAGGGTTTCCAGGCTTCACAAGATAACATCCTGAGCCCTGGTCCGATCGCAGGGCTGAGCCTGCTCTGAGCAAGAATAGGAGTGGAGACCCTCTGAGGTGCTTACCAGCACAAAGCGTCCTGTGATGGCAGGCTGCAGCAATTTTTCCTTAGGCCAGAGAAAATGGGTGGGCAGTGACCTCTGGAGGGTAAGGGTCCATCCCCCTGTTTGGACCAGGCCAACTCCTGTAACGTTGCTCATAGAATTGTCTAGTCTGTTCTGACCAGAACTTCACTCCAAAAACTTTTAGGTGGCCCTGGGTTCACCAGTAAAACTGGAGATATGCTAGTACACGAATCCCAAAAAGAAAAGTATAGGTGTCAGGAATACTTCATCTATAGGGTCTAGTGCACATGTTAAAATTAATGGCAGCATGTCCTCTAATTGAAAGATGGGGGTTAATCAGGACTTTTTGTAGAAACATCTCTCTATCTCAAGGAAACAAAGACTTAAGATAGAGAAATGTACACATCAGCAAGGGTGAGTAAGTAAAGTTCATTTTTGGCTGAATTTCAAAGTGAAAGTGTAATTCTCAAATGCAGATATCTGAAGCTTCATCCCTAATCTGTATCTAAAAAGCAAAAATGTTTGAAAATGTACAACAGCCAAAAGCTAATGGATGAAACTTTGAGTTCAATGCCAGTCTCTTCCATTTATAAAATGGTCTCATTATAGTACAAGAGAAGGTCTTAGAGCTTCAATTAAGTATGATTAATGGACAGACTTTTTATTTTCAGTAGAAGCAGGAATGTAAGAAATTAGAGGTCAGGGAAATTTGTACTGCAGCCTATATACAGAGTAATTCAATATTTTTTGCCAAAGTGTTCAGATGACTGATGAAACTGCAGTTTTGGCCTTCAACATTCATCCACAGAAATCCAAAGCAGTTTGTTCTTGCTGAGGTTTCTGTTTGTCTCAGGCTGCCTCTTCACTGGAGATTAGTCCTGTGTCACTTCATCGCATTCTCTGCCTTGCCTCTGTAACAGCAGTATATGAAAATAGTTTCTGATAACCTACCATCTGGAGGAAGGACCTTCTGGCATTTTGGGTTTTTTTAGTAGCCAAAGGCAGCTCCACAGACAAAACACAGAGAGCACATGGGACCCGGATAATAAGTAATGACTAATTAACTTCATACCAGTTTTTGGCAGAGAACTGGATGCTGGCAGGATGAAGAACATTTTGGGTTCAGTCTGCTTTTAGCATCGTAACTGCCAAAGTCTGATGCTTTCCCTTGAGGTTGGAGACTTGAGACGTAGCTGATGCAGACATGATTAACATATTTTTGAATAATGATTGCACTAGAAGGAAATGTGTAGGACAGCAAAGTTCTCAGTGATCTAGGCAATCAGATATACCAGCTTTTAATTAAATAACAATGCAGGGTATTAGGCTTGACTGTGACACTGTTAATTATAGGTTTGAAGTCCAGTGAAACCTATAAGCATGCAATTGCCGTCAAATTACATTTTTGTTAGTGTGCAGATGCAAAGGTGCAAAGTGATTTCCTCCCACACCACATCTATTGGACACCATCCAGATGATGGGTTGTCCAAGGGGGGTCCCTTTAGCATGCCAGTGAGTGGGGGCATGCAGGTCAGCATATTATCTGCAGATATTCGTGATGCTGTTGCTAGGGGATTCACTTTCCTTTTTTCTCTGCCTGACTTCATACTTTACTCCTCATTTTTTCTTATTTTAAGCTGACATTTTTGCCATCTTTGCATCTTACTCCACCGAGCTCCTCTCAACACCCCACACGTGATTATTTTTTGCCGTTAGTCCTAGTTTTGCTACATCCACACAGAAATGTGGTATTTCTGATACTGTTCACTTAGGCAACACTGAGCATACATGGCTTTTTGGCTATATTGAACATATGTAACTTTACCAACAGTAAAGCTCAGTGTGAGTGGCTTTGCACTCAAAGCTCTCCTGCTATTGTTCATTTCAGCCTGGTTGGACTTCTAGACATAATTGCTTGACTTTATCCTCCATGCCCCTGGCTAGTTCATACTGAGCATGAGCAAGTTCTCCCTATGCACACCAACAGTTTACATACCAGAGAAGCAGAGTAACTTGTTTTTTCACACATCTGCTGTGGTCTGTCACAGGTCTCCCAGAGGACCTTGGCTGCTGTGGGGCCGCATGTCCCACAGGACCTTTGGTATGCCAAGGGCAAGAGGGTTGTGAGCTGCAGAACATGCAGGAAGCTGAGCTTTCAGTGCCAGGTCCTCCAGGATGGGAAAACATAGTCATTAGCAAGGTTCCTTATAGGGCATAAGAGCATGAGGTAGTGGTACAGCACTTCACAAAACAAGGTTTTCATTAAGGTACAGGGAGTTGCATGATGCCAGCATGTCTTGATTGCAGTGCACTCATGAATGTTTGACTTCCTGCGACTCCCTCAAATACAGTTACTCTTCAATGCCAGCTAATAGTTGCCATGGTAGTTCTATAAATTGTGAATTGTACTTTGGACCCTTTCACCTTCTCTTAAGTTCTCCACAAAAAAACAGCTATAGTTATGAAAATTTTTTAGGATAGTTGCAGCATAACTGAGCATTGGGCTGAACTGTCTTTATAGCTATCTGTATTTCAGGCAAGATTTTCACATAGATATAAAACATACATAAATAAAGTGCAAACTGTGAAGATGGAACAAAAATAAAAAAGAAAACGTTCCAGTCACCTCTCTGATAATGCATTTAAGAAAAAAAATAATAATAATAAACATTCTTAGCCAATAGACTCCATTAACTTTCACCATGTCTCTTTTCAAACTAATCACTGAATTTTCATTCATATCTTTCCATATATCAATAGATTTCTTTGTCCATTTATGAGCAAACCTACCACTCTGTTACATGTGAAAATAAATGTCTGTCTGTTTGACTATTCTCGTGGATGTGGTGACAATGTTGTTATAGATAAAGATTCGGTAAAGCCAATTTCATAATTAATAACAGAAATTTATTTCGCAATCGCTAACAAAAATTTAAAGTCCGAAATTCCACAACCGAAGCTCGGTCGAGAATAGCCATAATCAAAGGAACAGAGCTGACCCCGGGTATTCAGCACTGGGTGAGACAGCAACCTGACAGCCTCTGTTCACACCAGTGTCCCGGTACAGTGGGGTTTTATACTGTTTATTTTGCCCGGAGCAAGGTTTCTTTTGTTTCTTTATGTTGGTGTACATATTCATGCGGTCTCCTTTCTCTGCACTGGGCTGGACAGAAACTGCTTCTGGTAACCGATGATCGCTGGTGGTGGTCGATCATGG
>VXBC01006587.1:0-11896 GCA_013399945.1 Ploceus nigricollis
TCTAACAACTTTATTTACTACAAAAGGTACTAGGGTTTTCAGGGCTCATGGGTCTCAGATGGCAGGAAAGAACAGGGAAGGCTCAGTAGCAAACCATGGAGATGTGCAGGTTCTGGACCTAGTAAGCCCTTCATGGATTATTACTATTGATCTTGAAAGCTGTTTTTCTTTTTTTCAAAGTGAAACAAATCAAGACACAAACAAAAGAACAGGCCAAGGAGCACACATAAGGGGCAAGGATAAATCTTCTAATTGGCAGGGAAAAGACTAAAAAAGTTAATCCCTTATCTGTTTGAAGTATTGTAAAATTTGAGGTGGTGGGCTTCCAAAATCCTATGTGCATATCTCAGGACTGAACTGTTCCAAGGAAGGGATTCAAGCTGATCAACAGGACCCTGGCATACATCACAGCTTTTGGCTTCTGTGTAAGTGATACTTCTCCAAAAAGTATCACAATCTGAGGTGATGTGAACAGACATCACATGCTAGGAGTCTGACTGTCACTGGAGTGAGAGAGATTTTTCTTATTTACATGAATAAAGCGTCCCACTGCAGTAATAGGGCAAAATATCATGCACAGAGAAATACATCACTGAAGTTTGCTACAGTAGGGTGATAGGCAGCCCTGTGTGCTTCACAATGTGCCTCCCTTAGTGAAGGATCATGATCTATTCGGCCAGAAGCAGGCCATCATTAAAATACCACACAGTGGCACACCATGAGGATCATCAGGGGATAATCAAACCATGCTATGCATACAGAAAAGGGACAATCTACCCCTCAACAAAGCCGTATGTTTGCTCAGTGAAACCTCCTTTTCAAAGACCTAACGGTCTTCTCAAATTCTTCTTTGCTTAGTCCTCATTTCTTACCTCTGAATCAGAACCACTTTACATAAAGGATGGCTTGAGTCTCCATGATTTATGATCTTGGGGCCTTAACTCAAAAATCTTACTTCCGTACTTATCTTGAACTCTAATTCATACCCTCAGTATAGGACAGAACTTAAATTTATAGTTGCTAATTTCCAGAGATGCCACTGTGCATTATAATTTTGTTACTGCTTCGTATAACTCATTTCTGTCTAATGGCCTTTGGTCTGTTTATGCAGGAAGCAGCAAGAGACCACATTCTGTCAAAACATTTAATATGACCATGAGATTGAAAGTGCACTTCCCTACATACATTAATTTCATAAACGTTTCTGCAATAACATGCAGAAAAAACAAAACCAAGCCAACCAACCAAAACAAACAAACCTCCAAACACCTCAAAACCCCAGCCCTCTCTCCCTAAAAGCTCCAAACATACAAACCAGAAAAAACCACACACCCTACCACCACTACCATCATCAAACTGTCCTTTATAGAGCTTGCATTTCCTCCTAAAAACCANTCCTCCTCCAATCACAATCTAGAACCAAGAGACTCTGCTCTATGCCTTGCTGAAAGCTGGTTTACAGTCTGCTGGCTTATATTTTAACAAAAGAATAATATTCCTTACCACTGTGCAGAAAAAAATTGTCTCCTGGTAGTCATTCATGAGCTGCACAATTTTAAAAAATAACAAGCATTAGTTAAAAGATAAAGAGCATGCCATTAACTTCCTTAGAACACAACATGTGATAAGACTGGGAAATGTTAAAAAAATTAATAACTGTCTTCCCCATTTCACTTTTAAGAATCCTGTGAAATCCCTTAGTTGCATGCTTCACTTTCTGCCTTAAGCTCTAGGTGAAAGGTAATGATGATGAGAGATTAAACAAGAAAAGTCATTCTTGTGCCTTATTCATGCCAAACTCAAGCAGTTAAGGCATCCCAAGAGACTTCACTGGAGCCTACCTTATAGTCCAGTCACAGTTAGTTCCATAAATGACTTTGTGTGAAAGGAGGTACAGGAGGCAACCTGAAGACCTGATTAAATGTACCTGCTTTTTTTTTCATGTGCAATAAATCTACACAAGAACTAAGGTGTCTCAGGATTTGTTATATAGATTTTAATTGCCAGAAATGTTCTTGACACTTTTCCTGAGATACAAACTCTGGCAGCTTAAAACCGTTCTTGAAATCATACCAGCTTGCTATTCTACTATTTTTTTTTGTATCTTGGAGGTATCTTTTATTGTCTGACAGAGTGCTACAACTCATTCATAGTTTTTCCTGCAGTGTAGGTGCTAATAATGTCTAATTCCTGTGTAGTTTCCCAGAGCTAGGATATTTCACTTTACATAACTTTAAACATCTAGCTAGTAGGTGACTCTGGCGAATTAGACTCACTTTATGATCAGCCTAAATTAGCAAAGTAGGTCAGATGAACTGTGTCCCAGAAAAAAATGCCGACTTCTCTCTCACGCTCCTTTGGAATTCTGCTGGTAGAAATTATGGAAATATGTCAGTTTCCCAGCTGACAGCTGAAAAGCAGTTAGAATCAAGAGGTTAACAGTTTGAATGACAAGGTAGGGCACACAGAAGTACTACAATTACAATTCTTACCCCCAGGCAGTCACATGCCCCAAAGGTCCCTCCCCTCTTCCAGTCATGAAGTTTGTACGTTCCACCTCCTTTTGACCTGAATGTCACAATTTGGAAACACATAATACGGCAAGTGCTCACAGGCTGCCCTGTGACTGGTTGGCAGCACAAGATGTCCCTCCCTTCCTATCTGTTCTTTCATAGCAAGAAAGCCTATACATTAAATATACAAAAACCCACCTCTTTCAGCCACAATTCATGGCAAATAGCTTCCATTTGGTTAAGTGTTGTGCCCCAGGTGTTTTCATACTGGACTGTGATTGCCTGTGTCTTGACTCCACCATACCTGTATATAGCACAAATATATCGATATATAGATACATAAAGACATTAATTAAATATACAAGCATATTCATAATAATGTAGAAAAGTTACATCCAATGAAAATACTCTTTAATCAGAGCTAGGGACATTAATAAATGAAGTCTGACTGTGAAAAAAAGCAGTTAAAAGAGAGGTTAAGTCCTCAACCTGCTTTACAAGGCAGCTGGACAAGACTTCGAAGTTCAGGGGGAGGGCTGGAGGAGAGTGGGCATTATGGGAGTCGGAGATACAAATGAAGTGCTGCATGATACAGAAGACAGGCTGTGAGCCCATCCTCAAAGGCCTCTCAGGTTCCCTGTGCAACCCCAGGATGGCACAGAAGCAATCAATCCTATGAGCTGAACCAAGAGGCCAGTACCCAGCCACAGTCCAGATGGGTGATTGTACAGCATGGCTTGGGCAGACTTTGGGTGGGTTTCATACAGACCACCCTGCGCATGGAAACAGAAAACGAAAAAATGCCAATGTCAGAGGAAGGGGAAAGGTGGGGGGAAGTGGGGGTGGGGTCAGGACACATTACAACAAAAGCCCCTTAAAGTCTTTCTGACACAGTCTTTCTACACAAACTGGGAGAACTGGCCAATGGGCCTAAGAACTGGAACGTGCAATTTTTGGTAAGTTTCACATAGACAGGGCAGGTGGTCTTGATGAGCTCTCTTTTCCCAAGTTGCAGGTCATTCTTAAAGCTACCTGTAAGACTACTATGCAGGCTTGTCTAAAATTTGTTTCCTTTTCCTTAAGTTGGTGAGCCTGTAGAAAGTTTCAAAAAGCTCCAAATGACTGACTGAGGAGGCAGAAGTAAGAAGTGTGCCATGATCTGCTGATATTCACATCTGGTGCCTGACAGAGTGACAGAAAGGGAGTGGACATAGATGGGATAAAGACATTCTGGGGGAAAAGACTAAATAATATTAACACCTAACTCCCCTTACACGCCACTAATAAAGTTTATTTGTACATGAGCTCAAATGATAGTCAAACATTGCATTTCTAACGCGGCTGTAGTAGCAGTGAGTTGCATGTAGACAGGCCTGCATCACTGCTTCCATTGAAATACATTCATTGTGTTCTTGGGAAGGCAGAAAACTTGGGAGATAGAAGTTGTTACTCTGAACAGAGAGCAAGTGGCAACCTGGCAACCCAGCTTTCAAATCAGGACTTTAAATATTTTTCAAGGTGACAGGAAATGTCTTTAGAGGACTAGGTGATTGTGGCAGAGGTGAATGTGCAGTGGCAGGCAGACTTGATAATATGGAACGTTTTTTCACCTATAATAGTGGTGTTAAGTGCATCTTTGTAGTGCCATACATATTGGACAAACATGCCTGAACATCAGTTCAAAAGGTAAAACAAGTTCTGAAACACTCAGGGCTTTTAAAACTATTTTAGCTGGTGGCCATGCACCTCAGAAATTCAGACTGACAAGAGACAAGAATTTTTAAATGAAGCTTTAAACAACCTGTTAAAGTACAAGTTCACCATTTTCCTACTAGTAATAAGTGTAGTAGTTGTAGATGCAACTTGATGCTTAGAATGAACGTGTGATTTATTTTACCATGTGCAATACTTTTGTGCTACACTGATGCATTATGCAGGTTTATGAAGAGTTATAACCATAATTTCCAGGGGTCTCTCAAAGCCAGTTCTGGAGACATGTACCCTTTGAATGTCTGGGAAAAGATGCTCTGAAAAGTGTCAGCAGAAACAATCTAGGGGGCCCTGTGGGAGGGCATCCTGTGGTGACATCATTATGAGGCAAACATGAAGGTGTAGCAGCTGCTGGCAGCCAATCTCAGACAACCTATGAACATCCTAGCACATCTTCTCCTGTTCTGGAAAGCCTTCTGCTGACATATGTGGGTGTTCCATGAATGTTGAGTCCAAGCTCAGCCATGTTACATAGGCCGGTATGTCCTGGTTACAGCTAGGGTAGAGCCAAGTTTTCTCAGTAGTTGTTACAGTGCTGTGTTTTGATTTGGAATGACAATGATGTTGCTAATAAACTGATGTTTTGGGTTTCAGCTAAGTCTTGTTTATTCTAAGTCAAGTACTTCTTTTTCCTTGTCTGATACTCTGCCAGTGAGGGAATATGCAAAAGGAGCTGGGTGGGAGCATCGCAGATGGTGAGCAATTGTGTTCTGCACCACTTGTTTTTCCATTTTCTTATCATTATTATTATACTTTCCCATTATTACTGTCTCTTACTTTATTTTCAATTATTAAACTGTTCTAATCTCAAGATACAAAGTTTATTTTGATTTTTCTGCCTGTTCCACTGGGGAGGTGGGAGGAGATGTGGGGTTGAGTGGGTGGCTGCATCGTGTTTCATCTCCAGCTGGGCTTAGAACCATGACAGCCAGCCACCAGGCATTTTGAAGGCAACACTGAGGAGGTGCTGTGGATGGTAGTGCCAGACTGTGTGCAGGGTCTGGGGTAGCAAAGCAGATCCTTTTAATGGGCAAAACAAGAGCAATGAAACCAGTGCAAAATGAAAAGTTTTTCTCTCAATGCCAAGGCAGGCAACCCCCATGAACCAAACAAATATGGTTTAAAAACAAGTTTAGAGCCTTCAAGCCAATTGCTAGGATGGGTCAGGGTCAACTACCCACCTTCAAGCAAGTTATCTGACTTGAGTACACACACATTGTGTATAGGAATAATACTGTAAATTTCATTACATGCTGAAGTGAAGGCTTGCTTAAGACCTTAACTGAAAAAAGGAGTAAGAGCTAAGACAGGCAATCACAACAGAGACACAGATTATTTTGGAAGAAGCTGAAAATTACCTGGAAAAAAATCTGTTCAAACAGGAAATAATAGAGGGGTAGATGGGAGAATGATGATAGATTGTAAGTTTGCATCCAGTGCTATCTGTGGATGGGGTTATGAATTCATAAAGTCATTTATGACCTCACTTTTCTATATTCAGTACCTCATCTCATGTTATTTCTCATGGTCAGTTGCAGATAACTGAGAGTAAAAACCTGTTCTGTTTTTCCAGGGAGTGGGATAAGCTTTCAATTGCTTACTTAGTTACATCAAGAGATAAATGAGCAGAGTGGCTTATGAGTGACCAGAAATAAACCATAGAATATTTTAGATTGGAAGAGACCTTTAGGACCATTGAGTCCAACCATGGAGAGGGTTAGGTGATGAGTTCCATTCTTAAAAGTGTTGTGGTACAAAGTGCTTAGCTGGGCACACACACAGATGTCACAGCTGTGTCTTCCAGTCTTTTCCTAGCTTCTTATTTTATCCCTTTAGCTTTGTCATGGGAAATTATACATTTCCAAAGGCTTGGTACAAAAGGCTCTTCTGTCACATCTGCTCAAGAGGTTTTTATAAATTGACCTTAATTGTCAGGTTCATTCAACTGCTTCCAGTAGCCTCTTCTTCCCAGATTTTCTCTAGAATTCAATGCATCAGAAACAAGAAGAAATACAGTCAGGCTGAAAATGCCATCAGCTCAAACAATAAACTGAATTCAGATAACCACATTTAAAGCTGTACTCCATGTCTGCATGAGAAAAGCTGTTTCCTTAGGTTATGCCTTGAGATTCAGTTCCATCCCTTGTCTACAAAAGAGGAGCCTTCTGGAGGCAGACATGCACTTGAAAAAATGCCAGCAGTCTCAGATAGTGTCAAATGAGTCATCATAGAATCATGGAATCACAGAATCTTTTAAGTTGGAAATTATTTCCAGCATCATCCAGTCAAACTGTTAACCCAACACTACCATGTCCATGACAAAGCCATGTCCCTTAGTGCAGTATCTATACAGCTTTTAAATCTCTCCAGGGATGGCAACTCAAGCACTCCCCTGGGCAGCCTGTTCCAATGCTTGACAGCCTTTCAGGGATGAAATATTTCCTAATATCTGATCTAAACCTCCCCTTGTGCAACTTGAAGTTTTTTTCCTCTGATCCGATCATTTGCTACCCAGGAAAACAGATGAACACCCATCTTGGTACAAACTTCTTTCTGGTAAAAAGAGAAAAACAGTTTCCTTAACTCTTAAAGGAGTTCACAAGAAAGAACAATAGGTGAGTACCACAGCTCTAGCACAATGTTAAAAGACATGGGCTCCACAGTCTGGATGCATGAGCTGTCACACTACCATGGAATTTACCGTCTATGTACTCTCAGGAGGTGCAGAAACACCACCACTGACTAGCACGATAAAGAGATAACCTCATGACCTTGGCTACATGTCCAATCAAATGAAAATTAGAAAATTTATGTTCCCTAGATTGCTGCCTGGTGCTTTAGACATCAGGTTCTCTCTTGATTTCGTGCAACCCATGTGCTGCACAAAGAACACCAGCCTTCCTGATATCTGGCACACAAAGTACAGGCTTTACTGCAAATCATACCTTTCCACTGGCCTCCCCAACAGACTTCTCTCCATAAAATTCCTGCATCTTGCCATTAGAAAGGTGCTAATTTCTGAACAACCTATTCTCTGAGCACTGAGAGAAAGGGTCCTTGTTCTGAAAAAAGGCTGTGAAGACAGTGACATGTCACAGGCTGGAGACTTTAAAAGAGCACCTGGAAACATTGTAAGATCTCTCCTTTGCTCCCACTGCTGTGTGGTTTCCGACTGCCTTTGCAACTTCTAAGAAATCTTCTGGGTTACTCAAGATCTCCAAACTGCTCAATGCTGCTAAAGAGATTTCAGAGACTTCACATCCCAGTTGTCTTTGTTTGACGCACTGGCAAGCTAGAAAACAGCTCCATTATTTCAAGGCGTCATTTTTGTTCAGTCTGCAGACAACTACCTCCCACCAGACTCTCATGTTTGTCTTGGGTCTGAGAACTGGCCATGGGTGAATGATACACAGTGTTCTTTACCTAAAGAAGAATGTGGAAATGAAATGCAGACTTCTGCTGTTACACATTGCATTGTTTCCTCCACTCTTTTTCTCTCAAGCTTTCTGTTTTAAGGCACAGGGTTTTTTAAAAGCTGTAAGTTGAATGTCAAATGTCAGCTGGTTGAGCCTGTTTTAGCAGTCAGCTAACCTCAACTGGTTTCTGCAGTCAATTAATTTCCGCAGAACACCTTCAGTTCCTAATTTCCTGCCGGAATATATTTATTATATTTATTTATATATTTATAAATATTATATATATTTATATATTTATTAAATATATTTAGACAAATATATTACCTTTTCTCATCACAGATTTATCTCTAAGAGTGGGCCATAATACTACACTGAACTCAGAGGTCCCTCCCATTCAGGTGTCACAGCACTGCTTTACGTAGATGTTTCCAAGACTCCATGTCTTTCCTGGTTCACAATATTGCAGGGAGCAACAGAGGTGTGACACACCGCTGTCTTTGTGGGAAACAGCCATGGAAAACTCAGATCCAGACACAAAACTTTGGTGTAGTGACCTCATGCATCCCCTGTGTGAGCTGTGTCACAACCACTCACCCTATTAACCCATTCCAATATGAGGGAAAACTTTTTAACTTCAGCTTCAGTAAAGAGGCTTTAAATAGCCATTTATCTTATCCAATCTACAATATCTTAGCCAAACTACACGATTCAAGAAAATATACAAAAAATTGAAGTGCTAAGCACTTCATTTGGGCTAATATGAAATAACATACAGTTGAGCTAATATGAAATTATATTAAAATGAAATAGTATGAGATAACTGTAAACACCAAAATTAGATGATACCTGAGCTGTTAGACAAAATTTTCATTTCTTGTATAACTGCAGACACTGTTTTCACCATTTCAACAGCAATTCGAACCACCCACAGCATCTTCTCACTGTTGAGTAGGTTCTCCCAGCCCCTACGTCTTTGAATTCCTCATGTGGGTGCATAGGGCAGTTTCTCAGCTCATTGAAACCACTGAGAAATCACTTTTATGTTGGTGAAATGATGCAGATTTATGCTTAGTGATATACTCAGTTTACCTACAGACAAAGAAAGACTGTTTTCAGGTAAAAAACTTTTTTTCTGTTGACTGCTTTCTATCATCCACAGGCAGAAAAATTCATTTATCTGACACAAATGTTTTAGCAGTTGAGCAAGGAAAGAAATTATTGCAGATTACCATACTTTGTTGTTGATGTTCCTCAGTGGGACCATATGTCCACAGCAATCACAAAGCACTATACAAAACCATACTTCTATGTAATTGCTGACCTTCCTGAGCTAACAAAATCTATAGATGCAAGAACCTTGTCATGCATTGTGGTAGTGTGTTTTATATTAGTTGTATTAATCAGATGCTGTTTGTTAAAAGTTAATAAGTTTTGGTATGTTCCTAGTTTCCCCCCATGTTCTCCCCTCACGATGGTTTGTCCCAAGTTGTTTTTCTCCTAGTTTTCCCNGACATCAGCTATACCCTGCGAGGCCCACTCTGCGAGACCCTCCGGGCTTGAGTGAGTGGAGCTAGCCGGTGTTGAGACACTCCCTGCCAGCCGGATTTCCAGGGAGCTACAATGTATTTGCCTATACTTGCCTTTAACTCTGCTTGTTCCACCTCCATTGTCTTGATTGCAGCTCCAAGCTAGCCACAATGTCATCTCCCTCAAGGCAGCAAATGTATGTAACCACTGTTATAATTCTTTGCATTTTAATCTCTTCAGAAACTGAATCTCCTTAGAAGAGGTTTACCTGAAATGAGGCAGAATCTTTCCCCCTCTCATGGTAAAGAAAACTGAACCACAAACAAAAGGCTGGCTATTAAATTACCTTTTCCATGGTTAGTGTTACTTAGCAGATCTACAGACTTCAAACCCCCTTATGACAGGGAGATAGGTGATCTTAAAAGGTGCCCTCCAACCCAAACCACACTATGATTCTATTCCATGAGGACTGATACTGGGGCTGGGATAGACATACTGTTCAGAGATTAAACCTGACCTTCAATTCACATGTCACAGACTAGCACGTTACGCTCATTTTCCTGTACTTGCATGGTGAAGTTGAAGGTAGATGTTCCTGAGAAATTGCAACTAGATGCAGTACGCAGAGCTCATGTCTTTCAAAGTACAATTGCCATGACAGACATATCTGTGTATTTTATGGTGAAAGGAGTCATTATGTTCTTGTGCCTGTATTGTACTCAGCTCTGAGAGCAGAGTACAAGAATTTGGATAGAAAAATTAAACTAAGAACGTTGAGGACAACTGCTCCTTCTTGTTGGCTGTTTACCATCAGAAGATTCTTCTTTCCTTTCTTCATTTTTTTAATGAAGGGTTCATTACAGGCAGAAAATGGAAACTTGTGTTTATTGTGCAGTTGTAATATAGCTGGAAATTTCTGAAATACACAAAGAATAACCCAATACTTTAAATTTCTTGTGTGTTGTTGGTAAAATCTGTCACCTTTTTGGGCAAAAATCACAGAGAAGTTGAATCAATTCATATAATGTTCTAGATGTATTTTGGTAAAGATGCTGCCTGGGGAGATCAAGCTTCCAATTTAATCTTTTCTGGGTTTGGCTTCTTTCATGAATGAAATCCTTTTTCTTGTGTAAGGTTAATATATTCCTCACAGACTCCTCCACTTGCCTGGAGTCTGGGGTCTTACAACATTGATTTTATTTACAATTTTAATACTTATATCAATTAGTATCCTCAAGACCATACTGAAACATTAATCTTTCCTGTTTCAAGGTTTGTTTTTACTTTAGTGGTAGATTCATTAATTACTTCATAAATACTTAGTAATTTACCACACGTGAGTGTGCTTCCATCATTTTTAGGAGCGTAACTTCTCTCTATTTTCCTGTGTTTTGTAAAAATGACAGCGTATTTTACTGCCTTTCCTAAAGGCATAAGGCTTCTGTTGGCTACTCTTGTCTCTCTGTGACCTTATGTACTGATTCTGATTATGTCTTAACAGCTTCAGAGCTACTCATTGGATACCTATTTAAAAGGACATCTTTTGGTGAATGTAAAGCCAGATGTTCACAAATTATTATTTGTAAATTATTATAGGCTTTTCATCAGGAAGAGGCTTCCCTTGCGTTTTGTCTGGGGTGATTCCTGCCGTGAGGAACAAATACTTTCACTTTCAGGGACATTTCCGAGAGCCCAAGGGGAATAAAAACCCCTCTGTGTTAATTCTGCTGATAACAAAAAAGCATCAAGAATAGGCTTTTTTAGGCAACCTCCTCCCAGGCTGCGGGAGGCTCCCAGACTCCGTGTGGCGTACATGCTGCATACCAATACAGAGTGCAGCACTGTAAAAGCACAAATAAAGCTAAATAAATTGTTTTGGGCATGAAAGCATAGAAAAAAAAATAGAAAGAAAAAAGCCAAACCAGAACATAATGAAAAAAACACTTAGGATTTTATTTTCTACTTCCCACCAGCAAGCATCTGGGGAATGCTTCATGGGAAGCAAGGCTTCAATGCACATAGCAGATGGTCCAGAAGGCAAGCACCATAGGCAATGAAGGCCACAGCTTCCTCCTCCTTTTCCTTAGGTTTTGTACCTGCACAGACATCCTATGATATGGAATACCGCTTTGGTCAGTTTGGGCTGGCTGTCCCAGCTACATGCCCTCCCAGGATCCTGCCCACCCCCAGCCTCCTGGCCTGTGCGGGGTGGAATGTTGGAGAGACAGGCTGGTGCTGTCCTAGCGCTGCTCAGCAGCAGCCAAGGCACTGCTGTGCTGTCAACACCTTTCCAGGTACCAATGCAAAGCACAGCACTGGGAGGACTGCTGTGAGAAAATGAACTTCACCTCAGACAGACCAAATACACTCTGACACAAGGAAGTGGTATCTTTCTGAAGAGAAAAGGAGAGATAGTGCACAGGGATCCACTGGAAACTCTTTAGATTAGGCAAGATGCTAATGTGTGAGCTAATTTTTTCCAAAGATAATTAATTTGGCTATTGAGTTTAAATAGATGTCTGTATTTTTATCCATATAAGCATTTGTGCTAGTTGGGAATTAGGCATAAGAAAATGCAGAGGAAATAAAGGACAAAATATGGAGGAGGGAGGGAGGAAAGAAAGAAGAAAGGAAGGATTCCAGGAAGGAAGGGAGGGAGGGAGGGAGGGA
>VXBC01006587.1:11927-22083 GCA_013399945.1 Ploceus nigricollis
GGAAGGAAGAAAGGAAGGAAGGAAGGAAGGAAGGAAGGAAGGAAGGAAGGAAGGAAGGAAGGAAGGAAGGAAGGAAGGACTTAAATGATGAATGAAATGATAATAAATCCAAATGTCTTCTTTCAAAGTAAAGAACAGGTGTCATGCATCCTTCTAATGTCCATGGGTGAGATAGCTTCTCTATAATGAGCAAGTCTGATCAAGACTGGCTTGGATAAAATACCAAGACCCAGAGGGAAATTTATTCCTCCTCCTCTTCCTTTTACCTCCTAGGAAACCAGAGAGCAAAGCAAATTGCAACAATTTGTGACTATAAAGCGAACACAGAGTTCTAATTATATTGTTTTTCACCAAGAGTTGCTTTAAATACACTGTCCCGGCTTGTATTTGCTTTTCTAAAGCCCATTAGTTCTGTCAGTAGTGTTTTTCCCAAAGGAGAAAGTTATTCTAGCTGAGAAGCCTTTGATTATTTTCATTATTATCTGAGAGACTCGCACGACTTACAAAACATTTGCTATGGCCTCCAGCCTCTTCAGATGCTGCTGTCTCTCTTCAGCACCCCTTGATTTGGTTTAAGAGTTTCATCTAATTCAAGTGACAGAAAATAATTTAGTCAGGTCTTAAAGCAGCTTTCTTCTTGACTTACAAATCTAATTTCCAATCAGCAGTTGCTCTTTGATTGCCTTAGAAATTTAGACATAGACAGATGGACAGATGTGTTATATTCTGGTGCCCCTTTATTTACTTTGCATTCTAGATTTCATTACATGCTCGCATGGCACATCCTTGCACATGTTTTGTCTTTCACAATGCTGGTTGTATGTATATTCTGAATAGTAGCTGATTGACCACTGATTATCAGTCTAAGTGTTAAGACGAGAGCACCAACACCAAGGTTGTTTCTCTAAGGATGACTAACAAGGGAGGAAAGCAGATTTAAGCAATTTTAAGTTAATGTCTGTGCTGAGTGGCTCTAACAAACTACAAAAATAACATACATTTTGGGAAAGTGCCTTGTGTCATAGCTTACATCCTTTTCTTTCAAATTTTTAAGCTGCTTCCATCTTGCTAAGGCTGGAAGGGTTTACATCCTTGGTCTCCATATGTAAGAAACCAGGAGAGGAAGGGAAGAGACCATTATGGATGAGTTGAGACCTGCTGGTCAAACTGAAGGACAAGAAGGAAATGCACAGGCAGTGGAAGCAGAGACATGGTGATGGTGCTTTACGTTTACAATTTGTTTTGTCATGAGTTTAATGTATATATAAATTAATGTAGATGTAAAGTCATTTCCTTTGGCTAATACCAGATGAAAGAACACCTCCCATCAGAACATTGTTGCAGTTAACTTAAGAAATGGCAGTAATTATGAACAGCTTTTCTGCCAGAGGGAAGAACGGTGCATTTTGAATACCTCTTATATTGTGAACATTCAGCCTTTTACAGAGGAGCTGGGAGGAGGGAAGGTGTAACATTTCTGGTTGGTTGTGAGGTTTAATCACTCCTAGGGCTGAAACACCACTATGTGGGATGAAGACCAAGATCCCAGGCAAGGGCTAAGTCTTATTATCTACAGCCTGCTTTGTGTACCCACTGTACTAGCTTTGCAGGTGAAGAAATGCATAATTGACATGGAGAAAATATGAGATAGAAAATATGACATGGTCTGGTGGAGACAGAATGGTCCTCTTTTTGTCTCTGAAGAGCTGAGTGGCACTAAAAGAAATTGTATGACCAGAACATTGAAGGATGCTATGGATAAAAATGAGCTTTTGCCTCATTCAGCATTATTTAAATATTAAAATGTATCATATGCTAATAATCTCAATGAAGTATATGCTACCACATATATGACTATATTTCTTAAGTCTCTATCTAGATCATGCTGTATGTAAAGAAGTGGAGGAGTATAATATTGTAGTGTATATAAGGAGGGTAGAAATTTCACGTAGTTAGGAGGAAGACCAAAGAAGACCTTGAAGACAGTTGATGAAGAAGATACCTGCATCTTCACACTAGTTCTGCTCCTGCAATCCATCTTGGATCAGTGTAGGAAATCCTCTCAGTGCATATTCTGAGTTGAAATAAAGTGGTTACTAGAGTAACAAGGGATCCTGCAGCCTAAACTTCATATGCAGGCTCAGATGGGTAAATGTAAGCAGGAAAACTACATAAGAACATGTTTCCCACACAATTGCATTCAAGATGGAAAACAAAGTAATGTAATTCTACTGCAGTTTGGCAGACAGACAAATTCAGTAAACCAACATGGTCCTGGTATTAGTGAAGTTACTCCCTCAAATGTACAAAGGTGGACAAGTCCATACTGTGTATCCTTGCAATTTTGACTGGCAGGTCTCAGGAGCAGAGAGAGTATTTTTTGGTCCACAATTGCACAACTAGTCATGCATCACATATTATAGTGGATATTACCTGACACTTGGTGAGATGCTCAAGGAACTGAGCATCTCTAATGGTATTGTTGGAATTTGTCGAACTCCAAGGCTCTGAAATTATTCATGACAGATTGTCTTGTTCCTCTGCAGATGAATTAAATCAGGGCCATAACTACGAGCTTGATACAGCACTGTGGGTGTGACCTTGTCATGCAGAAAATCACTTTAAAAAGAGAAAGGATCAGAGATTCAGAGAATTTGTTTTCTAATTTTCATCAAAAAAGGTCTTTGAAATGCAAAACAATTGTGACTAAAAATGGAACAGTCATTCTAAGTAATGTGAGAGATGGTTAATAACTTAGACAATGTCTTTTTTATCAGTGTCTGTCTAAAATAGGAAATAAAAGAAATAATATAAATTCAAGAAAGACGATTTATCAGTATGAGCTTTGTCTGTTTCTGGAATAATATATTTTCACTTTTTGATCCATAGAAGTTGCTATCTTTTTAATAGTGACACAAATACAAATAGCAGTATCCAACCCATTATCTTATTTTCTTTCTTTTAAAGAGTTAATGGGGAATATCCACATAAAGTATGGTGACCTATTCTAACAATGAACAAGAATCCAGGAGTATTCTGAAGATTACTGGTAATAACTCCATAATTTGCATAAGTGAGGAATGAACAAGGGTGGTTGCTTCACTCTGACATTTGAGAAGAAGAAAGAAGGCAGCAGGAATGTGAATGATGGGAGCTGCTGGACAGCACCACTGCAGAGAAGGAGCTGAGGGTCCTGGTGGACAGCAAAGTGACTGTGAGCCAGCCAGTCACCCTCAGGCCACCAGCAGCCTGGACTGCGCGAGGAACAGAACTGCCAGCAGGGCAAGGGATGTGATCCGTCCCTTCTTTCTCTCAGCAGCACTGAAGACATGGCTGGAATGTGGGGGTTCAGTTCCATGTTCTCCAGTACAAAAGGAACATGGACTTTCTGAAGAAAGTTCAGTGAAGGCACTGGAGCATCTTTTGTACAAGAAGAGGGTGAGAGAACTGTAACTGTTCAGCCCAGAGAAGTGAAGGCTCAGGAGAGCAGTACTAATGTGTAAATAGCTGAGTAAAGGGAATGATGAAGATGAAGCCTGAAAATTCTCAGTGTTACCCAATCACAGAATGGGCACAAGCTGAAACATAAGAAATTTCATTAAAGCATAAGAAAAAAAAAATTATTGCAAGGGTGGTCAAAGAGTGGAATGGGCTGCCCAGACAGGTTGTGAAAGTTGTGAAGTATCCAACTTTGCAGACATTCACAGTCCAACAGGAAATGGTCTGGGACATCTCAGTCCTTGAGACTCTGGTGGGAGTAGAAAATTTTCTATTGTCAGTTATAAAACAGAATGGGAGAACACCTAACATTGCTGTTAGTTCAGTGATGCAAACCCATATAATTCAAACCCATTAGTAACAGGCTCAAAGGGTCCTTGCCAAAGTCATGACAAAATCCATCTATGTACGCACAGGCACACAGGATTCTTTGCTTTTACCCCATAACACCTCAGACCAAAGGTATGCTATTCTGCTTCCTTGCCAGAATACCCAAAAAACCAAGGAACTGCAGTAAACCAAAATTCCAAATCTTAACTCCACAGCAATGATATTACCTCCCTTTTAACTAGAACTTAGGATGTTGACTACCCTGTGCAAGATAGTTTGTCTTCCTTTGATGAAGGCATATGAGTTCCTCTACTTCTCATACAGACTTCTAATCATGTAATATTCTGAAAAAAAAATCCTATCAGGAGATCTACTCTTCACTTCTATTGCACTAGCATTTTTTTAGAAGTGAAACTTATTACAGCTGACCTGCAACAGAACAAAACACCTATTTTTCTTCAATCAGGAAAAACACCTAGTCATTTTGGAATGGTTCATTTTTTTTTCTCTGTTTGTGATTTAGATGCTGGACTAAAAGCCAGGTATTCAGAGGAAATTTTATAGAGAGTGAAAGAAAGAGTAGAAGCCATTTATGCCTTGTAAGAATGCTTGCATGCCAGCTCTAAGTATGCTTGCGAGGCTCTGTTCGGGTCCAATCCAGCTAGCTATGGACCCTAGCCCTCACAATCTTACATGAACAAAGGCAAAAGACAAAAGGTGCTCTTCTCCTCAGGACTTAAATCCTGTTTATTGGGAGATCCAGGGGATGGGTGAGGATCTCTGAGGATATGGTGATGTCCAGGAGGCAAAAAGGGCGAATTCCTCATAGCAGGGGATTTTTGTTTCACAGCTATAGATTCCCTCTCTGGGATTCTACTGTTCTGGAAAAGCTTCTATTAGCCCTGCAGAGTTCTATGACATTTTGTTACACTCTAACTTCAGTTTGTAAAAGATTTGTTGAAGCTTTCACTGCTCTAATGAGTAGGAACAAACATTGTGATGCTTCAAGCAGATCTGTTTCACAATTTTATTTTCTGGTTTGCTTTCACCTTCTAGACTCAGACACTTGAAGAACAAAACTTTCAGGCATGTGTAAAAAAATACTTTCCTTTCCCGAAGCAGTCAAATTGTACAGTCTATAGGAACTGCCAGGATGTTGGATGAGATAGCCCAGGTCTTTTGTCTCCTTTCCAGAAAGTAAAAAAAAAAAAAAGGCCAAAGACAAGTTTATTCTCTTTGTTTGGTATGTGGGGTTTATTATGTTCTGGTTTTGTTGGATTTACTTCAACTTTTTAAAGAAAATCACCTGCGAGAACCATTCCACTAGAAACTGTCACATCTCCCTTTTGTAAGAAGCAAGGTCCTTGGAAGAAAAGACTGAAGAGCTCATGGTAGATATACTGATCTAGCCTATGGCATTTGAATTATGAAAAAGCTGCTGGGAAGGAAAGTGGAATGGAGCCTGAACATCCCTTGTCCCTCTCAAGCTTGTTTTCTTCATGAACAAATTTTGAACATCTTCCCTCCATTCCTTCAGAGTCCCCACCTGGAGCAGCTTGGTAAATGTGAGGAGTAGACAGTTCTTTGAACAGTCTACACAAACAGAGGAGACAGGAAATATTAGTGGTCCATCACAAAACCATTGTTGCTGTCACAATATTCAATTATTGTTTTTATGGTTAGTAGTTCCTCTAATTAATTATTCATTGTACCATTTTAACATTTGTGTTTACCTGGAAGCGTATGAACACATCAATCAGAAGAATAAATACCTAGTCATAGATAATATCTCTAGGATAACATCAGGCAGGTTGCCATCCCAGGCTTACCCCATTCAGGTTGGAAATCTAGTGCAAGTTTAAATATTTTTTATTGGCAAGTGCAACAATCTCACCTGTCAGATATTCAGTGGTGAATATCTGACATGAATATGGTGGTAGAGTTGCATTTAGTAGTTCTTGGATGACTGTATTGTGCATGGTCAGATTACACTAGAATTAATGGGGAAAATAGTAAATATGATTAATTAACAGACGATTTCCTATAGAAAATGCTAGTTTTCACTGTCTGTAAGACACTTCACACAGAAGACCTTGCAGGCTGACTGCAGCAATCAGGCTTGGAAAGTTTCTGAAGGTGTAGAGAATAGCAGGTCTACTACTCATTTCCAAGAGCATCACCCACTTTGAACTCTGTTCTCACTGCATGCTATAACCTGAAAAAGAGAGGAGATTTAAGGCATCTCCAGCCTCTTGGCCTGTCTGGGAGTTGCCCTTCTTCCCCAGAGGAGACCCCAAGTTTATAATGACTTAATAGCATAAATAATGCCATATTTCAGTCAACAAGTTTTCATCCCATAAAAATTAAGTTATATTCTGTTTGATGTCCTTTAAGGAGTCTGGAAATCCCATTTGTTTACAGACATGTCCAATATATTATCCTGTAACATGACTGTGTATTGTCCTTAGCAGCTCACCTCTTGAGTAAGTATTGTCTTGAATTACAGGAAAAGTTTGTTCATAAAAAGTGAAACCTAGAAAATTGTACCTGAGGGAACACAGACAAAGACAAAATAAGTCCTAGCTGTGCTGATATGTCCTCATTGAATCTCTTCAATAGGTAGAAAAATAATCTCTTTGTAGCTCCTGCTCAGAATAAAAGAGTCAGACATCATTATAGTGTGAATCACCAGCAAGGATGTCTTTCTCCCATCCTAACAAATCCATTTCCCTCAAGCATCCTGATTCTTTTCTCTCACAAAGGTGTGGGACTGTAATAATTTTTTACTTCGAAAACTATTCTCAATCCATTTAAGTTTCTGACAACCAAATTTAAACTCTCATATCCTGATAAATGGAGTAAAATTGGAAACAATCCTTCTATAATTTAAACTTCAAAATGGTGAGGCAGATGTCCATGAAACCTTAAGAAATGTTTCTTGTTGATAATAGTAATGTGTGCCATGAGAAAGTCACATTTCCAAACCCGCCTGAAGAGCATTTTCTGTCTGGGAAGAACTCATTAATGAGATGATCAGAAGAGGAAGAAAGTCTGACAAGTACCTTCAGTGCATTTGTGCAGAGACAAAAGCATGTTGCTGTAACGCACAGACTGATGTCTCATTCCCGCCCCATACTGACTCTCCTCTCTTGTCTCTTAAGCAGCTGTCTTTGTGTGGTATGGGATGGTGCTGTGCTCTTCTTTGGGTCATTCCATAAACGAATGCCTTGTTTGAATTCAACTCATGCCCACTTGCTTGTCACAGAAGTGACGTTCACCACAGAAATCTTAAGCTCCTTTCCCCAGAACAGAACAGACTTCGACAAGGCAGGAATATCCATGTTCAGGTACGTGATGTGGCAGGTATTCCTAAAGTATATTCCCAAACTGTAAAGCATAAAATCCCCAAAGAAAATCCCAAAAGGAAACATGGTAAGATAATGTTGCTGTGTCTCTGAGCTGCTGGTGAAAGAAAGAATATTGCATACACCTCCTCAGTCTTTGCTAGAGCAGCCGAAAAATTGAGCTTAAAATTAAGTAACTCAGGTCACTGCAAAACATTCACTTGTGACGAGCATCTTAATCTGTCTTTTTCCTAGATGTTTATGGCATCTTTCTGCTGTTTCTTTCATTGTTTTAAGTTGCCCATTTTGGGGACTTCTGCGTCATAAAAGCAAATGTAGAGGAAAATCTGCAGAGGAGACTGAAATTCTTTCCTTGTTCTGTCAGGTTACAGCATCAATCAGGGAAGCATGTGAGATGTCACAGAACATAGCTAAAGGCAGAGATGACAGTTTAATGGATGTATTAAATTGGTGGACTCCAGTCCACCAAAGGTCAAGGCCTATGAGCTTTGAAGTGGTTCAAAAGACATGTGAAATGTGCCAGGGAAAAGGCACATGCCAGAAGTTTCACATGCTGAAACTGTAAAGTACTAGAGCAGGATATGTGCCTTGTAGTGGACTGTTGTCTGTGCATAAGTGGCCAGGCAGGATGGAAGGTGGAAAGGATGCTAGGAAGCAGAGAGTTGTCAGAAGCTGGATGTGGGAAATTAAACAGAGAGAGGCACTCAGGTACTAAGGAATTCTCTCAGTGCAGGCTGTGAAGCAGCGATGATGATCTCTTGGTGAAGGCAAACCTGCTGCAGAAACAACACTACTGTTGTGAGTTTAGGTAGACAAGCATCACTTTTATCAGTAGACTGTGAATGGTGTGCAATTGCATTTCATTCAGGGAGGTTTCCAGCCTTCAGCAGGTGACAAATTTCCTTGGAAAAGGTCCTTCCATTCCTCTAGCCTGCTAACATCCACTTCAGAGGTCAGAGGCTGTCCCTCTCCTAATGTCAGATCTTAGCAACAGCAGCTGTACAGGCATTCAGAGAGAAGAAATTTTCCAAGTCAAGAAAGTCAAGAATTTTCCAAGTCAAGATCAACCTTAAGTCAAAAAACAAGAGGGAGACACTACCTTTGCATCTGACTCCACAAAAGGGATCCTCCTGTTGTTTGTTGTTTAAATATCAAAGCTTTTAACAGGACCAAAAATTGGAGTCACTGGAGAAAAGAAGCTGCAGAATCCTCAGTAAATAAGTGATAAATATTTGAAGGATTTTTGCAGCTTGCTGACCTGTAATTAAAAGCAGAGTTAAACACAGTAGACCCTGTCTTTGCATCCCAGCATCAGGAAGAGAAGAACCCACAGAACACTGACATACTGGTTAAATTGAAATCTTCCTGAAGATGTGTTAGAGGCTAAAAGATACTCTTTTATGGCTCATCATTAGAAAACAATAGGTGGCATGTCTTTAATCACCCATGCTGTATCTCCAAGCTGGCAAATATCCACTGCAGTCTTCAATGTTATTTGTACAGGTAGGTGTAATAGGTATAGTGAGACTGCCCAGTATCCAAATCAGGCCTGAAGGCTGCACCCTTACTAGTAAGTTTGCCCAGGAATATCCCAGGCATCTCTAGCAGTATGGTATGGGTCGACCCCTTAATAAACTGTCTTAGTTTCCACAGTGAGTGGAATGGATGCCAAGTGGCTGTGTGCCAAATGCAATGTTCCCTAAAAGATCCTGTTTGAGACAGTGTGCAGCTAATCAGGAACATGGGTTACAGTCCATGAATCCCTGCAATTATTTACCAGGAATGCTCCCCTACAAATCTACACCCATTAATAGAGATACAGAAAATATTATCTACAAGATCAATGCTAAACTGAAGGAGTAAGATAATGAAAATATCTCTAAATATCTTAATAATCACTGTGACGTGGGATTAAAAACACAGTCTCTGATTCTGGGTGTAATGGAGTCAACAGAGGGGATCCTTGGATAATTTCATCTGTGTTTTAGCCATCTCTCTATGTCTTTACATATCTAACAAAGTTAGATATCTAACAAAGTGATGGTCACTTAGAATAGAAATAACTACCTGAGGTAAGTTCTTGAGATAACTACCAAGTCATTAAAATTCACAGCCAAGCAGAATACTTCCTGTGCACCACTATTATCTGGCTAGCAAAAAACTTCCAAGTGTAGTTTCTTACATTTTCTTAGCTGATGCATGGAATAGGGTTGAGGTATACTGCCTGGTCTCTCCTATTGCTGGATTTGCTCTCTCCTGCACTAAGCAAAACTGCAGCACAGGAAAAAAATATTGTCAGTATCACTAAGTCATTGGAGTTGTCAATGGGAGAAAATCTCTCTTAGATTCAGGCTTTGTATATGAAATAGTATTTTTTTCTGTTAAAGAAGGTAAGTAAGCAGAAAAAAATCAAGCTCATGCAAAAGCAAAATTATATTTCAGTTACTTAAAAATCTTTAAAAAAGACTTTAAAAATTAAGGCTAGAAGAAAGTTTTGGAAGAGAAATATAATATAGGACTGACTCTCAACCCTAGTACTTTTAATTCTGTTACATTTTTGTGTTGGTTTAACACAGCCTGGATTTTAGTGGGCGTGGGAGAAGCCACAAAAGCAGCTTCTGAGAGAGGAGCTGCTCGAAGATTCTACTATGTCCGGCAAAGCCAATCCATGAAAGCTCTGATGATGGACATATTACTATCCCAGTTAGAGAAGCTGATAATGCCTCTGTGATGACGTATTTAAGAAGAAAAAAATTACGCACGATTTCTCTTTCTTCTTTGGAGGGATGGAGAGGCGGCTGACGAGGGGTCATCCTGACACAGCTGCCAGGACTGTGTGGCCGCCGCTGTCTCAGCACGGCTCACAGTGAGCTTTGCCTGCTTAGCTGCTTTCAGCCAGCCGTGCTGCAAACAGAAGGGCAGGGGTGGCAGCAGCAGCTTCTCCTTTTGGGTGCCCCACATAA
>VXBC01006589.1:0-10912 GCA_013399945.1 Ploceus nigricollis
CTGACCCACTCTGGATTCTGGGATTCAGAGGGATGGCACTGGCTTGGCCATGGCTGTGCTCTGGAGGCACAGACAGCTTCCCCAGGCCTTTCCCTGCAGGACTGGACACAGTGCAAGTGTCACACCATGGACAAGACAATCTCCAATGTGATTTATCAGCCCTCAGCTCCAGAGTTTGTTTCCCCTGTGGAAAATGCCACATGGAAACAGACTGGCTTTCCTTAATCCCTGCTGAACACAGCAAAATCAGCACTGAATTACCTGGAAGGTGCACACAAGGGACACTCCACAGCTCCTCCAGGACACTGGATATGTGTGGGCAGGACACACAGCCCTGGCCTTGGACTGTGGGGGAAAGGACACTTGTGCCCAGAGGCTCCTGACAGACCTGACCCAAGGGAACCTGCCTGCCCTTCCCTGCTGCTCAGCACTGTGGTGCTGCTATGAGAAAAGTGTTCAAAACCACCTGGCTACCAGGATGGCGTGTTGGGATGGATGCAGAACAATTCCATTGGTTTTGTGCTCTCTCCAGCACCATTTGCTCTGTGGGACACCATGGTGAGCTTCCTATGGCCTGTCCAGCCCTTGTTCCTGACCTCACCTCCCTGCAGGGTCCAGCCCAGCGACCCCAAGCCCTGATGCATGGCTTGGCAGAAGGGCTTTTGCAAACCCCAGCAGAGGGGAGCAGAGGGGTGCTGCAGGGCTGTGCCAAGGCCGTGCCAGCTCTCTGCAGTGGTGACAGGGCTGCACATCCCACACCACCTCCCAGCTCCGGGCTGCAGCTGCACCTGCTGTGTGTGCAGAGGGATTCATCGGGAGCCACGAGCTCAGCTCCCCCACTCTGAGCAACACAAGGCTTTGCACAGGCTCCTCTGCTGCAAAACAACCAGAGCTGAGGCTGAAGGGGTACAGGGCACCAGTTCTGGCCCTGCTCATGCCCACAGCAGCGTGCCTAGCTCCTCTGAGCAGACGGACACAGGAGGGACCAGAGCAGCAGCTGTGAATACACACTGGGAACCCAGTGAACCTACTCATGTCAAGCCTGGCACCTCGAGATCATATTAGGAGATAATAATTTCACTTGGCATTGTCTGGAGGCAAACAGAGCCAAGGTTCTGCAGAGGCTGTGACAATGTGAGCACCAGAGGCAGGATTTTCCAACACACCCAGGAGATGTAGGGATAAACCTGCCATGACTTTTCAGGATGCCCCTGATCCCCAGCCAGATGCACAATGTCTGGCACACCAAGTCACAGAATCCCAGCTCCTGCTGCACGAGCACTTTCCCCAGCCCTGCTCCATCCCGAGGCTCAGCCAGACCCTCAAACTTCCTCATTTTCTCCCTAACATTCACCTGCCCCACATTCCTGAGACACATCCCAGTGTCCTCAGGACATGGCAGAGGACACGGTGCTGGTGCCAGGCTGAGGGGAGGCTGCCAGGCATCCACACAGAGCCCAGCCCATATTTACCTGTGCTCCCTCTGGAGCCTCCTCCACACCCGAATCCTAATCCTGATCTGGGACCCAACACTCCTCAGAGGAGTGTTCTCTGGGCCACAAAGACACTGCCTCAGATGACAGGGGAGCAGGTTTGTTGCTAAATGTGAGCTTTTTGATTGCAACACACCAAGAGAAGGAGCCAGAAACTGTCACAAGTATCAGGGGGCAAAAATGAGCCCCTGGGCCAGGGCACAGGACCCAGCACTGCTCCATCCCTCTGCCTGCTGGATGTGCTGCCCTGGCAGGGACAGAGAAACAGCTGCTGCTGTCCCTTGGGATACCCCACATGCTCACACTGTCCTGGCCACCCTTCAGTCTCCCTTTCTGATTCAAAAAGTGATTTGAAGCTTTGAGCAGATACTTGAAGCAAGCTGAGTGCTGTTCTTAAAGCAAAAAGAGCCCCCAAAGCCTTCTCCCCTGGCAAAAGGACAGGTTTGCTTTGAGAAGAATGGAATTGCACTTTGGACTTGCTTCTTTGTCATGTTTTATGTTTTCCAAGCACTTCATAGGATTAGCTGGCTAATTAATACTTAGAATTATCCTCACAGATGGAGAGAGCTTCTAAGAACTCAAGGTAAAATATTTTAGTAATACAGATTTGTGCCAACCTAAATTTATAGTCTTAAACATAATGAGATTAGTAACAAGGGGGAAAAGAAACCAGGATGAGAGTAATAAAATACAGATCCTTTCTCTGCACACACTGGTCTCTCTGCCTTTGGAAGTCCCATCCTCACCATACACAGCAAGAAGGTTTAAACTCATTCATTTATTTTTAATCAAGCCCACGTCTGATACAAATCTGCAGGATTTGTGGCCACTTGTGCCACTGTCCCCAACCAGTGACTGCCAGAGCTCCCAAAAGGGCTCAGCACAGCCCAAGCCTCCCATGTGGGAGGGAGAACGAAGCTGGCTCAGGCACAGCCCATTCCCACCTCCAGATCTGAAGATCTTACAAAATTTTCCTGCTCAAAACCAGATAGAAAAATAAAAAGCATTGAAAGGATCCAGAGGGGGTCAGTAAACATTTCATTTGGAAACATTTCTTTCCATGCCAACCTTTTCAGCTACTTTCAGCAGAAGTTTCCGTTTAACTGTTTTGACAGAGATTTTGAAGGTTGCACCAAGATGAAATTTTTCATCAGATTTGCACTAAAAAATGTAAAAATAAGGTATAGAATCAAAGCTGGATGCAGCTCAGGTTGAGTTGCTTTTGGCAGGGGGGCACAACAGATGATCCCCACAGCTCATTCCAGCCTGAATTTTTCCATGTTTCCTCGCAAACTATTTTAAAACGCTTTCAAATATTTTGTCAGGAAGAGCCTTCTCAAAAAAATACCCTTTTCACCAACAGTTAATCTGAGCAGTAAAAGAGCATTTCACCTGAGAAATGCCACTGAGCTCAGGGGGCTCTGTACCTTCATCTGCTCGTGGCTGCCTGACTCAAACCCAGTTCTCCTCAGGCCAGTTGGAAAGGGGAAATCCCAAGTAATTGCACAGGGATGAATTTTATCCTGTGTCCCATGTGCAGCTTGCCCAGCACGGGCTAGAAGAGCCAATATAATGGGGATGGCAGCACACTGAGCAGCTTCAGGGTCTGGCTGAACCCCTGGAGGTGCTTTCTGGGGGTGCAGGGGCTGCCCACAGCCTGCTGTGCTAGCTGGAGTATCAGCCCTGTTATCTTTCCTTCCCCAGAGCAACATCCTGTCCCTCTGGGGGCGAGGATATGCCCACGGTGCCAGTGCCACTCACCAGACCCACTCATGGCTGCCAGGGCCATTTGCCCCCCAGGAATGTCACCTGTAGGGCTGGTGGGATCCACGGGCAGAGCTAAGAGTGGGTGTGGGAGGGGCAGAGCTGCACAGCTGCTGCTGGGCACGGCCAGCCCCAGGAGGGCACAGCAGGGCCTCACCTGCAGCCAGGGCAGCTGGGCTGGCATTGCTCCTGCTACCTGGTGTCCTATGGCAACCAGAACTGTGGCAGACTGGTGAGAGAAACAACCCCAACTCTCTGTGGACTTTCCTGAGGAATTAGGAATAATTAAAGGCAGTAGGAGGTCTCCTTACAGGAGCACCACTCTCCATCCTGGGGAAGAGCAACCCTGGAGCAGCCCAAGGGAGGGCTCCTTTTATTATCACAGAACGGTTTGGACTAAAAGGGACCTCTGAAGATCATCCAGTCCAGCTGCCCTGTCTTGGGCAGGGACACCTTTCACCAGACCAGGCTGAGCAGAGTTCCATCCAAGCTGGCCTTTGATGTCACCAGGGATGGGGCATCTGCTCCCCTATCATGGGAGGCCAAGGAGCATCCCCAGGGCACTTCAGGGATGATAAAAATTCCCGTTGCTCCACAGGGGAGGGAAGGCTCCTGCCTTGGCCAGGGGACAGCAGTGCTGCTCCCTGCTGAGGACAGCCTGGCCAGGTAGACGTGGCCTTTCCTGAGGTGCTCCCAAAGACTGGCTGCTCCTTTGATTCTGCTCAAGGAAAGATGATCCTTTGAGCAGGAGCATCCTGCAGCCTTCCCAGCTGTGCAGGACTATCATCTCAGTTACACCTAAAATAGAGCAGAGCATTTGCCTCTTTCACTTTGTGTGGAGACAGCAATAATTAGAACAAAGAGGAGCCTGAACTTTGCAGTGATGGGAACTTCAGTGGGGAGGAATCACACTGGCAGGAAAATCAATCCTCTGCAAAAAGGGAAAAGAAAAAACCCAACCCATGAGGCCAGAGCTCTTCAATGAGACTAACAGCATGTTCAGCCCAATTTGGGGGCCCCAATTAGACAGCTCAGATTAAACAAAGACTGGCAGAAGATCTGCCTGAAAAAAAAGAAATCTGACCTAAATAAGATATTTTCAAAGATGAGATCAGTGTGGAGAGCAGCTGTGGCCTGCACATCCACTCTCAGCTGGGTCTAGGTCTGCACCAAGCGGCCCCATCCTGCTCTGGCTGGCCACAGCAGCACTGGGAGCAGTGGCAGGAGGACCAAGCCTGCAAGGGAGGCACAGCCATCAGGTGAGACATCCCAGAGGGAGTTAACACAGCACACACTGCAGGAATATTAATTCAGCCCTCTTGTTTGTAATCCTAAGGATTTAATTTTAGAAATCACAGCTCATCGGGAATTACTCACTGAACCTGGAAACAACAGGCTGGAAGGAAGAAGTACAAGTGCTCCTGCCAGCCCCTGCACAAAACCAACAGGAGAGAGGAGCTAGCCTGGAGAGGGAGCAGAGCCACCACCTTCAGGGCCACTGGACTCAGACCTGCACTGCAGGACAGCCTGGAGAACTCCAGCAGCACCACGAGGGCTGATGCAAAGTGCTGAGGAGGTGACAGAGAGCGCCAGCGGGTCACCGCTGCCAGCCATGCTCACCCACCCGTGGCCGGGGTCTCTGCTGCAGGTGCAGCTCCCAGGGGCTGCTCTGCTCCCCTGCTCCAGCAGAATGAAGTCTCCACCTGCCCACGTGGCATAAGAGCCTGAGCCAGACTGAGCCAGGCACAGCACCCCCAAACCCCTGCAGTAAACTCAGCCCTCAGTGATGGACACATTTGGGAATCAGCACAGGAGACTGTGTGGCTTGGGGTCTGTGGTGGGTCTTTTTCAGCTCCCCAGCACCACTCATCCCGTGCACACAGAGGGCTTGGGCAGCCCAGCCCATCACCCTCTGATCCTCAAATCAGCCCATCACCTTCTAACCCTCAAATCCTCTGCCAGAGCTGGGAGCTCTGAGAATTCACCTGCAGCTCGCTGGGAATGAGAGCACAAGGAGAGGCTGTGCTAGCACCTCTCGGGCTCCTGCTGCACCGCTGCCCCAGGACCTGAGGCACAACCCCCTTGTGAGCCACATCCAGACCTCGGTGCAGGCCAGCAGCATCCTCACAGCTTGCAGGAGAGCTCTGCCAGGGCAGGGAGCCCACAGAACCCTATGGGGCAATGCAGCTCACCCAGCACTCGCAAGTTGGGAGGGAGCTTCTGTGGGAGAGAAATCACTGCCTGTGGAGCTGTGGGACTGCAGGGTGTCAGGGATGTGTTTAGGGTGCCCTGCTTATCCCACAGGGCTGTGTTACTGTACATCCCCTACACCCTGCCCCTGGATCCTGCTGGGCTCTGCCAGGGATGAAGACCCAGCAGTGCTGTCACCTCGTGGAGGGGACCACGGCTGGGACAGGGACTGCCACTGCCAGTGCCACACACGGGTTTGTACCGTGCCTGCAGAGCCCGGGAACGGAGAGCTCCAAGTGCTATATTCAGCCTCTTGTTTGTGGAAATACATCCTCGGCTTTCATCATGGATGTTGTGTGTTATTAAATCCATCTGAGGTGTTTGGGGAGGACAGAAGTTCTCCCAGCTCCGCAGCCCACCTGGGGCTGGCCAGCATCACCCCCGGGCACGCTCCATCCTCCTTCCTGCCGCCGGCATCCTCAGGAAATGACACAGCCCTGCTGAACAACCTTGCTCTGACCCAGCCGTCTGGTCCGGAGGCAGGGCTGGCCAGCCACACACCACTCACTGGAACAGATGATTCCTCTGTCCGTCAGCATTGCCTCCAGCCCCGCGGGGAGCCCGGATCCCCCACCCCAAAGGAGCACCAGAGTCCCCCCAGCCCCGCGGGCTGCAGCCAACGCTACTCTGAAATTCAATTAAGGCAAACATTATTTTGCTGTCACCCAGTCAGGAAGCATTACAGCACCCTGCGCACGGCATGCGGGTGGAGGCAAAACAATTCCCCTGCAGAGGGAGGGAGCGCTCCCTCCCAGCGCCGCCCGGCTGTGGCAGCTTTAAGGCAGCGTTTAGGTCAGGCGATGGTCAAATCCTCGGCTGAGTGTCACCTCCAGGCCTCCGAGGTGAACACAAATGAGTCAGAGCAGCCAGGAGAGGAGAGGACCCTGCTGGTGGTGGGGACCAGCCCAGGACCACTGGGATGCTCAGCTCCTGCTCCTGGGAGTGGGCCCAGCTCAGGGGAACCCCACAGAAGCTGAACCACCTCCCCCTCCCTCACCTCCAACCTGCAGCAGAAATTACACTCTAATTTCTGCAAAAACGATAAGTTTAATTTGAAAGGACATAATTCTTAATTTATGTGTTGTCATGAACAAAGACAGCAAAAGTAGGTCATTTCATTATCTGCTGCCTGAGTATTTTGCCAAGGAGCCAAGACATAAAGCTAAACAAAATCATCACCCAAGGTTTGGGATTTGTTTGTGGAAAAAAAAATATTATGGTTATTTTTCTACTTGCTTGATTTGCACATCTTGGATTGCAGAGCATATTTAGCTTGGCTTTAAAGCATGCATTTATTGTGACTGTCATATTTGATAGTGCTGCCTATAGTCAAAGAGCAATCTTTCATGGATACACTGTCTCAATTTATAATTCAATATCACAGCTTTGAGAACTCGTACAATAAGTCAGCCAACAACAAAAAGCCTAAAATGTCTGTATGCAAATAAACATGTCAGTGCATGAATGAGCACCTTCCAGGAAGGGCCTGCCAGCTCTCTCCTTGCTGCAAACCTCCCAGCCAGCTGAAGGACGGGAGGCAGGAGCAGCCCAGCAGCCCCTGGGAGCCGTGCCCAGGTCCTGCCAGCCTCCCTGAACATTTGGGGAGATGCTTCCAGGGCAGGGAGAGCAGCTCCCTGGCCAGGGACTGCACCACCTGTGCTGTGACTGCTCCAGGGAACCCTCACTCATCACAGCAGGCACCTCACCCCTCTGAGAAGCACCCAGGGGCACCTCGGGCACCCTGAGGCTCACCAAGGCTTGGCTTTTCCTCAGAGCGCAGAGGAAGGACCTGCCTCACCCTTGGGACGGGCACAGCCAGGCCTGGGTGAGCAGCAGGGGCTCAGGGAGAGCCTCCAGGGCACTGAATCCTGCTGCTCCCTGTGTGCACCACCTGCCCCCAGCCCTCTGCCCACAGCTGGCAGCCCCTGAAGCCCAAACCCTCAGAGCTGTGGAACGATCCCAGCCCTGTGTCCTGGGTTGTTGACTGATCTCCAGGGCACTGCAGCCCCATGCTGGGGGTGTTTATGTCTCCAGCCTCACCTCCTGCATGGTTGCACACTGCTGCTGCAGCCTGGCTTCCCACTCTTCCCAGTGTTACTGCAGTCTGCTCGAGGCTGCAGATAAATAAACCTGTGGGCAGCATGGTTCTGCTCAGCCCCAGGAACAATTCCTGTGATGGGGAGGACACAAACCCACAGAGCATCCCCACCCCTGCTGAGCACCCCAACCCTGCTGAGCATCCCAACCCCTGCTGCTCCCTGGGAAGTGGCTCAGATGAGAGGGAACAGCTGGAGCTTATCTATCCTGTGTCCGTCTGCAGCCAAATTTGGGGTGGTCTGGGGCTCTGTTCAGGGATGCTGAGCTGCCAACCTCTGCTGTCACAAAACCTGTGTTTTTCCAGGGCAGCACATTCCGGAAGTGAGCATCCGGTGGGGATGGAGGGAGGGACCCCAAAACTGTCGGGGTGAATCTCAGCTGCCCTGAGAGCACAGAGCTGGCTCAGCTGCTTGCAGGTGAGACAGACCCTCCTCATCCCTCTGCCAGGGCCAGGCAGTGGATCTGATACTCAGCCTCCCACCGAGGGCAATTCCCTGCAGATGGGGGTGGGGGTAGGGGGTGGCTGCAAGACCCTCACCCAGCTCAGGAACCACCAGCAGGGCCTTGAGAGCAAAGCTGTGCCATTGGCATGAGCACCCACTGCTCACTCTGCCTCCAGAGCGTGGCATCTCCAGCAGATTGTGCCAGATTGTTTGCAATCACTCAACAAAGAGGGGAGAAAATCCTAAGTCTTGAGCAATTCTGATCACAGCTGAGGAAATTGTGGCATTCTCAGACAACAAGAGGTTCAGGGACTTGAGGATGCTGTGAATTACTGCCTTAGTCTGTGCAGGGAAACTGCCTGGCCACCTCCTGCCATCGCCAGCGGATGATTTCTGCTGGACCCTGTGGTTTTTGCTTCTTCAGCACTTGGTGGTGGAAAAGTCCTCATCAGCTTTGAAGCTCTGCTCCACCTGCTTGTTATTGTCCAGTTTTAGGAGCTCCCTGAGCAGGCACAGTGTGACCCAGCTCACCCCAAGGAGCTCCAGAGAGAATCAGTGCTTTCTACCTGGGTCCTCATTAGACCTGCATTCCCTAATTCCCCTGAGAGGAGGTTTGGGGGAGGTTTCGCAGACCTTGATCCAAGTCCACCCTTTTCAAGCCAGGGTGATGATCTGGCAGAGCAGGGACTCAATTGCATAGAGCCCTAAAGGACATCCTGTGGTCATTGTGCCTCCTCTAAGACATGGATTTCATTTCCAGTGGGCTGGATCCTGATGAATGCTGAGTACCTGCATTTTTTCACAGCAGACAGCCCGATCTATAAGCATTAAATAAGAGTGAACAGTTTTCCTTTTGCCCACTGACGTATAAAATGGGTTTGTGTGAGGATTAGGGAGCAGAGGTGGGAAACATCTTTATCTGCTAATGATCTTGTGAATTATACATGTTTAGTATTCATGTATCTGAAGGAGAGGCAAACATAGCCATTTTATGTGGAATGACCTTTACCAGCAGCCAATACATTTACATTTAATTTAGAATTACAATTACTGGGTCAACTTGGGAGCAAGTGGAACTTAGATTTATGGAGAAGAGACAAAAATTGTTCTTTCTGCCGTCACCAGCAAAACACGGATTTTTCTCTTAAATAACCCCCTCAAAGCTGATGTCCAGCAGGGACCTGGAGCATCCCCAATGCATTTGAGCAGCAGCACTTATGTATTTTGGCTGAGTGAAATGTGAGGACTTGCTGTGAGTTTGGTCCATTGCCCATCAGAGCGTGGCTCAGGCTTTGGTCAGCCTGGACCAAGGACCAACACCTGCTCCCACAGTGTCCCTGCTCCCACAATGGGACCACGTGGGAAGGAGCCAGAGGCAGGACCTGAGGGGCAGCGTCTCCCTTTGGACACTGGGAAATGGCCTTGACTCTGGCCCCGCCTTCTTGGGTGGAGCAGCTGCCTCTCGGCCTGGAAAGGCAGCGATTATCCCGGGCCAGCTCAGCTCCTGTGCGTGCGCTGAGGGCTTGGTTTGGCCTTGTCACCCTCTGGGAGGGGACACAGCAGGACCTTTCCTCAATGACCCTTCCTCTACATCCGGCCAGGCTTGTCCCACTCACAGCTTGTTCAGGTAACCACCCTAAAGGGTTCTGAGGTGCCTGAAGAAATATAATAATAATAAATAAACAACAACGACAACAACAACAACAACAACAACAATAATAGTAAACAACAACCACTGCATTTTGGCAGGGTTATTGCAAGTGTTCCTGCCTGTACTGAGCCATCGCTGCTGGTCATCAATGGGGTCTGGTGGCACCAGGGCACCTCAGGGTGTTTGGGAAGGGTTAGGAATGGTGTCCCCATCACCGTGTCACAGCTTCCTGCAGAACTGGGAGGAGAGGGGAGATGCAGCTCTAGCAAAGGGACTTCCTGGAGTGCAGGGAAAAAGGAGCAAATGCCCTGTGCCAGGCAATAACTCAGCACCCCCGCCCCAGACCAGCAAATTCAGCTGATGTTCAATTCACACACGAAGAGCACAAAGCCCAGCACAGCCGGGGAGCCCACGGGACAAACCCCCTGCACCTGAAGAGCCAGCCCGCTCCTGTGCCTCCAGAGCCGTCTCCTGTATTTATTCCCGAGCCTTGCGAGGTGCCAGCAGAGTGTGCCACCCTGTAGCTCAGTAATCACCAAGCTCTGCACGCATTAAAGAGCGATTTCCCGTTCCAGCCCCGGTGTGTGCCGTGGATGGAGCGCAGGAGCCGCATCCGGGCCCGGGCTGGGGCCGCTCCCGCCCGGCTCCGGCACCTCCAGCTCCGCAGGTGCCTGTGAGGGGCATCACCGCCCTGCCGGTCCCCAGAGCCCGCGGTGCCCCTGCCACAGCCGCACCCCTGTCCGGGCTGGGAAAAGCCCTCTGGCATGGCTGCTGTCCCTGGAACCACGCAGCCAGCACAGGGCGACCCAGCCCCACACTGTGCACTGGCCATGGCCAGCATCTGCCTTGTGGCCACCAAGGGAAAGTGAGAGAGCCCGCAATGTCCCTGCTCCTACAATGTCCCTGCTCCCACAGTGTCCCTGTTCCCACAGTGTCCCTGCTCCCGCAGTGTCCCTGCTCCCACAATGTCCCTGCTTGTAAGATTGATCCCGGGGCCTTTGGGGCCCGATCCAGCTAGCTCTGGGCTCTGGACCCCCGGCCCCTCTCAGTCTCACAAGGACAAAAGTAAAAGACGGGAGGCGCTCTTTCCTCTCGGGACCAGAGTCCCACTTGATTGCGGAACCACTCCAGGGAAGTCCAAGGGAGGCAAAGAGGTCGGGGGTTTCCTCCCGGGAGATTTTAAGCCCAGGGGAAGGGGGGCGGAGGACAGGGGC
>VXBC01006589.1:11182-31236 GCA_013399945.1 Ploceus nigricollis
GGGGACGAGGAGACCAGGGAGAAACAACCACAACACGGCTCTGGGGGGAGAGGGGGAGATACGGAACAAACAACTTGGTGCAACACAACACCTGTTCCCACAGTGTCCCTGCTCCCACAGTGTCCCTGCTCCCACAGTGTCCCTGCTCCCAGAAGATGGCCATTGGGGTAGGGAGGGATGAAGGACGAGGATGGTGAGGATGGGCTGGATGTCAGCCCCCCAGAGCCCCTGACCCTAAGGGCACACCAAAAAACCTGGTAATGGCTCTGGGCCTGTGGGAAGCCCAGGGTGGGCAGCAGGAGCAGGCACAGCGTGCGTGTCCCTGCAGCTGCACCTGCTGCTGGAAGGGTGGCAAGGCTTGAAAGCACATCGTGGTAAGCAACAGGGTATTCCTCTATATATAGATTATATAGAAATATAATCATTCTTTTTTCTATATAAATATATAGATAGACATGTCTATTGTTACATATTTCTAAATATTTAGATTATATAGAAATATATTGATTATATAGAAATATATATCCATCTTTAGTTCTCCCCTGTGAGGGTGGGGAGGCCCTGGCACAGGTTGCCCAGAGAAGCTGTGGCTGCCCCTGGATCCCTGGAAATACCCAAGGCCAGGCTGGACAGGGCTTGGAGCAGCCTGGCATAATGGGAAGTGTCCCTGCCATGGCAGGGATGGAATGAGCTGAGCTTTAAGTTCCCTTCCAACCCAAACCAGTCTATGATTCTATGATCTAATGCTTCTATAATCTAGAAATACATATAAAATACTCTGTTTTTCAGTGAGTTTCTGAGCTGGTCTGTGGACTAGTGCTGAACATGCACAGCTCACACCAAGGAGAAGGGGGAACCCAGCCACTGGCCAGGGCTCCATGAGGGTCCCAGGAAGCTCCCCTGTGTCCCCAGCCCACCTGGCACGTGGCCAGGGCCTTTCAGCCTGGCTCCTTCATTCCCAGCACAGCAGGAGAAGCCAATCCTGAGCCAGAGCTAATTGGAAGCCACATCAGAGCATGAGTCAGGGAGCTGATCACAGCACAGCACTGCTTCACCACCCCGCCGGACAGAGGCACGCTCCCCTAAATCCATTACTGGAATTTTATTTTCGAGCCTGTCATGCCGCTGAAAAGGTTGTGAAGCTGTTTGGACGCTGCCCTGCAGGGGAATTTAGCTGAAGAGCTGCTTTCTCTAAGGCAGCACCTTCATCTCCCATCTTTGTGATCAGATCAGCACTGAGGCTCAAAGTTCATGTCATGTCAGCAAAAGCCACCTCACAGGACACATGGAGCACTGCTGACTCTGGTGCCTGCACAGGGCTCTCCTCCATGGGGAAATGGTGGCTGTTCCCACTGTGTGCAGCCAGCTCCATCCAGGAATCCCCTGGATTCCTGCACTGCTCTCCCCATCGAACTAAACCTTGTTCTCGTTCATCCAGGTCTAAATTCAGAGCCTGCCCAGATTTTGGCCCCATGTTAACACGTGTAAACACAGGTCCAAAATTCACCTTTTCCATGATGTTTGGAGAGATTTCTCCAAGCAAATGCCCAGTGCTCTCCTGAAAAGCCCAGGCACATGGCTGGCCAGTGCTCTGTGCCTCAGTCCCCCAAGGCCAGCATGAGGGCAGAGCTCTGCTGACTCAGAGCTGTCGGCTCCACTCAGGCAATCAAGAGAGGAGCTGCCCTGAGCTGCTCAGGAACAAGGAGTCACTGCAGGAGGCAAGAGGTGTGGGCAAGATCAGAGGAGAGGGCATGGCAGCCTGGAGCCTGGGGTCAGGCATCTGGGCTGGTGACAGGCTTTTCTCCAGCGGACAGAGAAGGAACTTCTCCAGCTCCAACAGGAGCTGCTGCCATTGGAATAACCTCCCAATGTGTGTCACACTTGGCAGAGTATCACACAGTTCATGGACTGGCCTGGCTGTGGCAGTACCCAAATGAAAAGGCAAATTACCACTCTGTGTCACTGGCAGTGCTGCTCCCTCCCTCGGGTGGAGGCTCAGAGCTGCTGGGAAGCCAAGGCAGGGTCTCAAAACCTCTTGTAGAGCCCAAAGTCCCACTCCAAGCACCCAGAGATGGTGACAAGCTGGTGGGTCTCTGCCTGGCAGGGACAGTCATTTCCCTGGGGACAAACATGGGCCAGGAGCTGGTGGCTTTTCCTGCACTGTGCCTCACACACTGTTCAGAGGAGCAAGCCCTCTGCCAGGTCCACTTCAGCCTCTTCTGGACTTCTCCTACCTAAGCATGAGCCAGCCCAGAAGAACCCATCTCCTTCACCGTGGCAGGGACAGGGACAGCAGGAAAAAAGCACAGATCTATTTAAAAGCATTTAAAGCCTGAGCTAAGCCCCAAACAATCCATTTCCTTAAACAGACTGCTTGGAAGAGCTCCAGCTGGACCATTAGCTCAGGTAAGCTCTCCACCATCCAGCCATGTCACTTTTCTGCTTCATAAAAAGAAATACATTAAAAATACGTATTTACTCCTGAAATTGGCTTCAGCAGCACTGAGCATCCCTGGAGTGATGAATTTTGCTCCACACACCCAGCTGCTTTCTGTGAAACAGTTTATTTTGAGTTAAGATAAGCTGAGCAGGGTTTGGTTAACCCTTGCATCCCACAGTGTGGCTGGCACCCGCAGCAGAGGGAACATCCTGAGTGTATCCAGCCCTGGCTTGGCTGTGAGGATGCCCCCACTGAAGCCACGTGCTCTCCTACCTAAAGGGATTTCTTCAGTCACAGAGACAGACACAGCCAAGCTAAAAAACACCCAGGTGAGGTGAGATCCAGCCTTTCCTGCACGCTGCTCTGCCTGAGTGCCACAGGGACTGGCCCTAAGTGAAGGGTGCAGGGCAGTGAGAATCACTCCGTGCCCGGGTTCGCACTGCTCAGTGGAGCCCAGGGTATTGATCTCCTCCTGGGCTGCCCCGTGGCACTCAGCATTGCTCTCTGAGGTGCTTCTCAAACAGCCCATCCATTTTCCCAGCTCCCTGGCCATGTTCCAAGGTCTTTTCATCTCTGTTTCTCACATGAGACATTGAGGCAGGGTGAGCACAGCCGCTCGTTCCCTACAGCCCATTGGAGCCACCTGAGGATGTGGGACTTCCAGAGGCTCTGGGGTGCAAAGCAGAGCTCCAGCTCTTGCTGGACACGCTTGCCAGGCTCCAGGGTCATTTTCTCCCCACTGAGGGAAGATGCAGTGCTGGGAGCCACTGGTATCTTGCTGAGCCAGCGAAATAAATGGCAGCTCCTGACTGGCACTGCCAGGGCTGCCATGGACAAGGCTCTCCCAGGGGTGATGTGGGGCTGGTGACTTCACTGTGACCCTGGGCTGGAGGAGGTCTGCAGCCAGGGCTGGGGTGCAGCTCCTCCTCCACCTCTTTGATGGTCATCCATGAAACAGGGCCTCACCTCACCCTGCTGAGGACCTGTGGCCAGGGAGCATCACCCAGGCGATCACCTTGTCACGGAGGGCACCAAGAGCATCACTTGGGGCACAGCAAGAGGAATGATAGCTCTGGGTCCTACACAGAGTGTGTGTGCACGTGAGGACTGTGCACAGAGCAGCCTGGGCTGCAGGAGCAGCTTTCTCCTCTCCCACTGCCCCTTGCAGCAGCTGTATCAGTCCTCTGTGAGGACCCTGCATTCCCCAGGAGCAGGTTTTGCTAGGATGGATCTCCCCAGGGCTGTGGCACGGTGGGCATGAGGCTTCTGGGTGCCGCTCCCTCCAGTTTGTGCCCTGAGCTGGGAGCGCCTCACGGAGCTGCAGGGATTTCCAGGAGAGGCAGTTTCACCAAGCCTGGCATTATTTCAGCACATTTCAAATAAGTGGCAGAGACCTTCCAGGGAGCCTGAGAGGCGTAAGAGATGCTCATCAGCCCAGCAAGGCTGAGGTCTGATAAAGGCGCGGGCTCAGACTGATAAACCCCGAGTTAACTGGCAAAAAGATGTGATTAGTGACTGATTGTGTGCAGGCAAAGATCCCAGCACCCAGCAGAAATAATCTGCTTACAAGGGGAGTGTCACCACTATTTCCAGTTCCCCGAGAGCAGCTGGAGAGTCGCTGTGGCAGGGCTGATTTTGTCCCAGTGCCTTAGTTGGGAAGAGAGGTGTCTGCTCTGGAGGGTGGCTGCAGTGTCCCCTCGCTCTGCTCTGGCTCCCACCCTGCCCTGTCTGCTGCAGAGGAGCCAGCAAGAGCCCATTCCCAACAAAATGATAGCCCAGGGAGCAGTGACTCATGCTGGGGATGACTCATGAAATCACACTGAGCCACAGCTTTTTCTGGCTTGGGGACAGAGGCAAAGGCCACCTCTGCCCTTGGAGGGGCTCTTGGCCGTTCCCAGTATAGTACCCTGGGACAGCCTTTCCCAGTCTGGGCACTGATTCTGCCCTCTCTAGCAGGGGTGCCCAAAACTGAGCTTTCCCTTATTGTCATGGTTATGAGATGAGCATTTTCCACAGAAAATGACTTTTTTAAGGGTGTAAGTAACATGGCCAACACGACAGGGGTGGTTGCAAGTGTTGATGACAGCTCCTAGGCCACTGAGGCAGGCAGCTGGCTCAGAGCATCCTCTTTTCTCTAGCACAGGTGCTGGAAGGAGACCCTTCCAGTGGAGCAATTAAATGTCCTTCTCCTCCAAATCCAGGAGGACACAGAGCAGATTTCTGCTGCTGGTGGAAAGGAATAGGAGACAAAACAAGATCAAACATCCAGGCCCCCATGCAGCTGTGGGAATCCTGAGGGCTGCAGAGATCAGCCCATGGAGGCTGTCCCCAACCTCCGTGTGGTGACACAAGCAGAGACACTGACCTGGAGGGACACCAGGTGAAAGGGACACCCAGCTGCAGCAGCACCCTCCAGTACAGTCGTGTGCCACCACAGCCATCACTGGTGGCTCTCTGCAGCCAAGCCCCAGCCTGGATAAACAGTGATGGAGCTATGAGGGGTTTCTCACTTTGTGGCAGATTTTCCCAACCCTTTCCCAGAAAAGACTTCATTGCCAATTTAAAAATATCATTTACAGCCAAGAAACTCTTCACCTTGCCTTTGGGCATGAATCTTTCCTCCTGCTTTGCTCAGCCCACTGAGCACCCAGGGTTATTTCATGGCCTCTCCCGGTGGCACTGTGAATAATTTGCTTCCAAGGACACAATGGGACAGGTTTCATGTGAGCTTTTCCTCCACTTCCCTTTGTGTAATGGATCATCTTCTAGAAATGTGGAGAGCAATGATGAATTCCTGGCAGGACAGAGGGATTAGTCTGGGGGAGACTGTGATGAAGCAGTTGAGGAGCTTCCTGAACAGAGAAGCTGCAGCTGCACTGGAGAATAACAAGAGCATCCACTTGTTCAGAAGAGGTGTTAAGATCTTTTGCCCTGTGTTTAGTCTGAGAGCTGCACTGTGGGTTAAGCAAAGACATTTGCACCTTTCATTTAATAAGGGCATATCTGGGCATCTGACTCTCCTTCATTATTAAATACCAGGCTCTTATTAGAAGCCAAAAAAGGAAAAGTGGTATTTTTTTCTTTTATTTTAGCATTTATTTCATTCTATCCTGGGTACTCCTCCTGCTTTGATATCAGGGTTTTCTGGAGGACAACTTCATCCAGTGCACCAAAGGACCACAATGCAGGAGACTCCTCTTTCACAAATGGCAAATTTATAATTTTGCCACAAAATTCATCACAAAATCACCCATTTCCCCTAAAAGACTTTGAAACCTTGTGAAAGAAAAGCCAAGCTTGTTCAGAAGCAGCTCCCATTGCCAGCACCATCCCCAGGGTACATCCCGGGGGGCCAGGAGGGGTTTGCAGACCCCAGCCAGCAGAGACAGTTCTCCTCCTTCATCCTCATCCCAAAACTGCACCTCTCTTTTGCTGGCTGCTCTCCTGGTTGCTGTGCGATGGAAGCAGCTCCTGTTGTGACACCTGAAACCGCAGCCCAGCTCGGTGGGACGAGGCCAGGCTGCTCAGCCAACGTCCCCAGCCACCCGCGGGGCTGGTGCCACCGTCCCCGCCTGTGCAGCAGCGTGAAAAGCGCTGGGCCAGCGTTGCTATTCAGTGCTGCCTATTTATATCCCGAGAGGGAGATGAGGACCAGCCGTGCAGCTGAGCCAGCCCCTGCGAGCGGGGGATATTTTTAAGCTCTGGTTTTGAAGAGGTTGGTAATGAACCCACAGCTTTGCTCAGCAGCAGCTGCACCCACTCCCCAGCCCCTGCCCCGGCCTCTGCCCCTTCTCCGGGGTCAGGACCCCGGCCCGGCCGGGGGGATGCTCCAGGGGAGCTGTGTTTGTGCTGGGCTCTGAGCAGGGGGTCAGGGCACAGCTCGGCTCTGGCACAGCCCTGCTGCCTGCCAACCCAGAGCCTGGCCCAGCGCCGGGCTCTCTGAGCTGGGTTTATCCTCCCGACAGCCAAGAGGTTACAGACAGCAATTAGAGCCCACTGCTAATTGTACACACATTACCGGCTGCCATTTGGGCACAGCAGGCAGGACACAGGAGCTCTTCGGCCAGCAGGTCCAACAGCTCTGCTGTGACAACTCTCCCATTGCAGATCCTGCTGGTCCTGCTTCCCGCCCAGCCTCTGGGCCCGGGTGGCCTTGGGGATCACTGTCCCCTTTGGGGGACCCCTATTGCCCTTGGGAACATCCCAGCTGTGCCAGCTGCTTCCCAAAGAGCTGTCCTGTGCTGTCCTGGCTGAGGGGCCTCGCTGGCAAAGGGAGGGAAGGGGATGCTGAGTGTCTGCAGGTCTGAACCCATCCCTCCCACCTGGGGAACCTCCCAGAGAGGAATGGGACAGGGAAGAGCACCCCCAAACCTGCCAGACCTTGGCTGCTTTGTGTCCCCATGCTTTTGTACATCCACAGTCTGGGGCTAATCCAGCTGGAACTGAGACCAACAGAAAAACTCCTGCTGGTCCCAGCCAGGCAGGCTGGGAGCTCGGGCAGGATTCTAGTAGAGAGCTGGGAGCCCTGTTTGGGGCCATGCTGGCAGAGCGAGAGGGGGACCCACCAAAGCAGAGCCTTGCTGCCCAGCCAGACACTTTGCCACCTGTGTGATCTGTTTCCATTTTCCTGACTTTTTTCTTTGAAGCCAGGTGGGCCTGAGCCTCTGGGCCGGGGAATAGCTGGGGGCTGCCACAGCTCTTCTCTCTCCATTACCTTTCTTATTGAGTTGTCTCTCACACTGCTCACGGCAGCAAACCATGCTACAGGCATATTAAGGATTCTCCATGCAAAACTGATAAGCTGAAGCCTCATTATTATCCCGCCAAGTGATTATCTTTCCTTGATGAAGCCTCATATTTGTCCAACTTCAGATGGAAACCTTCCCCTTTTCAATTTGAGACTAATTCATTTCTTGACTCCTGGTTACAGTGCAAGATATCACAAACACTCCCTGGCTCTGATTTATATCGTTAAGAATCATTTACTTGCAATTAAAATGAGCCTTCAGGGCTTTTGCAAACAAGGCGGATTAGCCAACGGTAAAACACTTGCTTTTTGTAAACAGCAGCTTCAGGCTATGAAACAGTCTGGGAAGGGAGGGAACCAGCCAGAGCTGCCCCAGGGCTGTGGGTGGAGGAGAACCAGAGGGGACCTTTCCAATTTCCCCTGAATCCATCAGAAATCCCCTGGGGTGCTGGGTGTATCCCCAGGCTCAGCTCCAGGGAGTCCTGGCACGAAGGTGTCCCCAGCACCCTCAGCATCCCCATCTCCCAGCTCTTTCCCTCCCGCTTTGGGAAGTCTTTTGGGTAATGGAGCTCTCCCTGCACCTCTCAGGGCTCATTCCCCACTGCTTGTGAGCCGCAGAAAGGGTCTGGATGAATCTCCATGTGCAGACCCCAGGGGTTCAGGACCTGAACGCTGCAGCACAAGCCTCCAGTGGAGATGTCACCTAGCAGCATACTCATAATTAAGATAATTAACAATAGGATCATATAATTGGCAAACTCTCCTGTTCTTACAGCTGTTCCAGGCTCTGAGCAACAAGAAGACAAACAACCCTCTTAAAACATTCACTTGGCCAAATCCTGGGCATTGACGATGGAAAGAGTCCAAATCCCAGCATGGAGAGCAGCACACTGGGCATTCCCAGGAGCTAATGAGGAGCTGGGGCAGTTTCAGGGAGGTGCTGGGCAGCCTCTCTGTCTCCATCAGCTGGGTACCCAAGGGCCTGACATCAGCTGGTGGGGGATGTCAGAGCTCAACCACTTGGAGAGCACCCAAAAAGAGGGTCTTAAACCACCGAGTGTAAATATGGCACAAACCAAATGCTGGGCTCCTTAGAAAGCTTCATCCCTGCTAAAAAACGGGGACAAACCATGGCAAGACACCACTCTGCTGGTGGGTGTGGCTCTTGCCCTGATTTCTCAGGAGGTGGGGACCGAGGGGCTCTCATCCCTCCTGAGTCCACTCACTTCCCTTGAAGGAGGCAACCTGGAATAGACACGGAAGCCTCAGGGGAAGTCTCCTGGGCAGCAGGGTTAGCACATAACCTCGGAGCTGAGGTCACTGCTCCAAAGGCAGCTCTTGCCTCCTGAAGACCTCTGAGTAGGACACGAATTCCCTCAAGTTATCAGCTGTGGCTCTCTCTGATTACATGAAGAATTTATTGGGTGACTGGATAATTTGAACCTATAGAGTTATTAATTATGACCTTAATCTGATCATCGCTTTGTTCCATTTTTAATTAGCTTAGTAAAACTGTAGTCATTTAACTTGGTAATATACTTGCTTAAGTGCACGTCTGATTGCATATCCTTTTTATATCCATCAGAAGCACTTGGGACTGCTTCACTCCATCTAACTGCAACCTGGGGCATGAACTCTGAGCAAACCTCAAGTAATATTAAGTTTACAAGCGGGCTGCTCTGCTCCTGAGTGGGCTGAGTGCTCCCCTGTAACTGCGTTAGAGCTGGCAGCAGGAGGAGGGTGTGGATGAAGTGCCCCAGTGCCAGGCAAAAAAAGGGAATGTGAACTCCAGAGGCTGTGCAGTCAAGACTCGGCCGTTTTGTGGTCAGCGCGCGGGGCAGCTTCATGCAGCAGGAGGTTTTGGAGAACACAAAGGCAGGTGTTTCAGAGCCCCTGCCTGGAGGGGGCTCTGCGCTCTGTGCATGCCTGCAGGCAGACGGATGGCTTGGAGTTATCTGCTCTCAACGATTTTACGGCTCACGGAAGCTTTTATCCTTGGAAGGGATAAAAGTGAAGCAGAGGGCCTGGGGCTGGGCAGTCTGAACTGCCTGTCAGACCTGCCAGCACTGAGACATCCCCAGATGCACCGGCCAGCAGGGCTCAAGTTTTACAGCCTTTGGTGCTGACATCTGAGGACTCACTTATGGTCCGGGGGCTGAGATTCCCCTGGTCTGGGATCTTGCAGCATTCCCAGCACTTCTGGGTTACACAAGGCAAATAATTTCCTTGGTTTTCCCATCTGTAAGGAGGGGATAATGGTGCTGGCTTCCACTGCCCTTTGAGAGCCATGGATTTGAAAAGGTCTTGACTATCGCTCTTCCCAATCTCCCTACTTTCAGACTTCCACAGGATTTTGGATAGCTTCTGCAAAGGTATGGAGGTACTGTTGGAATCTGCCTGTCCTAAAAATATGTGCTGCTGCTCTGCACCACAAGGTACCTGTTGCACCATCCCCCAGGGATCAGCTACAGTGGTCAGAGGAGGTGCTGGGGGTGAAAGTGTGGCACAGATGGCATTTTAATTCAGAATATCAGCACAAGGAAATGGCAGTAGTTCAGTGCACAGCCATGTTTTTCCCTCTTTCTCCCTCCTGATCACATCACTGGTCCTTGCACAAGCACCTGTCCCTGGCTCTGGCTGAGGGCCAGGTGTGCCCAGGGTCCCCAAATCACATTGCAATCACACCTGTGCTGGGCAGAGGTGCCAGCACCGGCAGGCATGAGGGTGTTAATGAAATAGAACCACTGCCCTGCTATGTTTTCTACCTTTTCCCACTTTATTACTTAATTCACAGCAGGGCAGTTCTGCGGGGGACGTTGGTGTCCAGGACGGTTGGAGACAAAAGATCTCTGAAGTCGGGTTATATATGCTGTTTATTACAAAGGGCGTGGGTGCAAGGGCCCTGCTTGGAGCTGCCAGCTGCAGCTCGGAGCAGGCCCCAAAGAGAGGTAGCAGGGGGGAGAGAAGGAGGGGGAGAGCAGGTCAAGGAGCAAGGGGAAAGGGCAAAAGGCAGGGACNCCCCAACACAGTTCCACATCCATCCTCCCGGGATTGGATGTAATCAGAACTGTATTTAATCACCTGTCTCATTAATCCCTAACATTCTGTGTGCCACCCTCACTAACGGGGCTGTGCAGGAAGGTAGAGCTGAGGTGGGAAGGAATTAAACAGCTTTATCCTAATTGAAGGCCAAGCCACCAGTTCCTCTGCCATAGAATGCTGTAACTTTTACTGGTTTCACTGCATGATGTGGCCCAAAATCTCCTGCATGTGAGAAGGAGCAGAGGCCTCAGAGACAGGTGATGCTCCCAGGGACAGGCCAAGTCTTGTCTCAGAGCTTGAGCAAAAGGGTCTTTCATGCAGATCCTCTTATGGCACCTTTGTCCTTAACCCCTGTGTGAGAAATGACTGCTCACTTTTTAAAATTTTATTAAACTTTAACAAAAACTACAACAAAAGGACTAAATAAGGAAAAATTACAGCCCTGGGAGCCCCCAGGACTACCAGCCACGTGCTCCTCTTCAAAATGGATGCGCCACCTTTTATATCTATATATTTAGCCCCTCCTAAAGTCTTGTCAGTGACTCCTTCCTCGCTGCCCAGTGGTGGAGGTCACTTTCTCACACCTTGGTTGGGCTCAGGTGTTACCCCAGTAACCAGCCAACCCTCCCAAATGCCCCAGTACCGAGGCCACCCCGTGATAACAGTGAGGGGGGGGACACTTTGCAGCAACACAACTGTACAGCTACAAAACTTCTCTTAACATACACATAATGTTCACCCCTTAATTGTGAGAGCCAACCATCTCATTACCCATCTGTAACCCCTGGGAGAGGTGATCCAGGTGGTGGTGACCAGCTGCAAGTTATCAGGGCTTGTGTCCTTCAGATTGGAAGTGTCCTTTACCCCTGGACAATACAGGTGGCAGGACCAGTTCCTGCTTGCTACAGGGCAAGGGGTGGCTCCAGGTCCTCTGGCCAGGGCTGCAGGGGGGGAGGATGTGGCTGCAGAGCATTGCCATGGTTACAGGCACTTTCCTCATCATCCCTGAGGTTTTTAACCACTGCTCAGTGCAACGCACCACAAAGCAGCTGAGTGCAAGGCAGTAGGATTTCAGAGCCCTCCTGATGCCCATGTTCTCCAGGACAGGGAGAATGAAGTCTGTTGCCCAGGAGGGAGCAGGGAGAAGGGGTAGTGGTTCTCACCTCCTGGATAAAACCACACAAACAAGGGTACTTAATTGAGCTCCAAACCATCCCTCCACCTCATTGTCCCCATGCTCCTGCCTGTCCATGAGCACTGGGCACCAGTAAGGAACTCAGTAAGGGAGAAAGGCTCTACAGAGCTGTAATGATTCAATTCTGTTCTAAAGCCATGGAAAATTCTTCCAATTCCCCATCCAGAAGCCATGTGACACTTGATGTCTTTACATCCTCTGGTCTCTGATTTTTGCTTTCCCTTTCCTCTCCTCTCGCTGCTCCTCCTGTCATGTGTGACTGCAGGCCGTGGTGTGTTCCTTCACCAGAAAGAGACCTGCAATGCCCACTCCCCATGCCAGGCCCTTGGCAAGCAGCAGCTCTGCCAAGACACAGGGAGAGAAAAACAAAAGCAGGTTTAGGCAGACAGTCCTCCTCTGGAGGAACTCCCACGGGTTCCCTCCTAAAAAGCTGTTAATTCTCCAAAGCACCCCTTCGACACAGCATCTGTGGGTCTACAAAACCCATCCTTTCCCCCGGTCTGCCAGGAGAAGCCTGTACTTAAGGAACCACCCACCCCACCTAATTGGTGATAATTAACAGCCAGGCATGAAAGCAGCAGTTGGGACACCTCAGGCTTGTCATGATTTGGGTTTGACCATGTCCCTGAGTGAACTGGCTCTGCTTTGGGGTGCTGGCACCCTGCTTTCAGGCACTACTTGCTCTTGGTTCCTCATCCCCCTGTCCAGATCTCATGACTCTCAGGCATTGTGCAAGCAGTGGGTGATGGGGACCAGCACGTTCTGCTCCAGCACGACAAATGAGGTTATGTTTTTTCCCCAGCATTTCAGCTATAAATAATTGAGCATTTTAAAACTCCATTTCTGCCATGAGACTCTGGAGGAAAGGGTTCAGATCTGGTATACAGATATATTTTTAAGCAGTGAGAGATTGATTTGTGCTGCTCCTGCCTGGCTGACACCTGCATTCGGTCACCTCGGAAAGGCTCAGCCTGCTCCTGCAAAGAGGAAAAATTGCTGTTTCCTGACAGCCCTGCTGCAATACCTGTGTGTGGGGAGACAGAGGTGTTCCAGCCCTGCCTGTGGCACTTGGGAGATAATTCTCTGGAGCAGCTGCAGGATTGTCTGCCCAGGGCATCCCACAGCAGAGGAAATGCCCCGGGTGGCCACAGCTGGGCTGGGGAGGGAGCCCTCTGTGGGGCCTGCCCATGGGAATGGGCTCGTGTGCCCCAGGAACGAGCTCACATCCCCGTGGTGGGCACAGAGCAGCCCCCACACAGAGTCCAGGGTTTTTCTGTGTATTACGTGGCTGGTTTCCAGGGAGGAATAACAGCTCAGAGCCTCAAGGCCTTTTAACTGGCTCTTCCTGTTATTGCTTTCTGAAAATAACAATAGTGGGAGGTTTATGTTCCTTCTCCTTTTTTCTTAATTCCATCCTTTCAGTGATGTTACAATTGCTTAAGTGGAGCTTTCCCTGATGCGATGTCAGAGTAAACTGTGTGGCAGAATTACAGCCAGCTGAATTAGCACTGTGTTTTGTGCTGCTCTTGAGCATGCAACAATTATTAATTTTCCAGTGCCTGCGTGGGTAGAGTGAAATCCTTCCACCAGCTCCCAACTCTCCAGTTCTCTCCATGCTCTGGATAGCACCAAGACCTGTCCAAGGTGCAGCATGAGCTCTTGGGGTGACCTGAAGTGCCTGACATGGTGTCTGCAGTGCCCTACCCACAGCAATGTCACCTATGGGTACTGCTGGAGAGCAGAAATATGCTATAATTACCCATACATTCCCAGAAAGATCCAGAAATACCTTCCTTCTTTTTATCTAATGTGGCCATATACACAAGATGAGTGAGAGCCTTTATTTATGGGATGCCAAGTCTCTCTGTTCTGCCCATGCCTTAAAACCATGTAAATAAGCTAAGGCAGCTCCTCGTCCCCAAACTAGAATTTCCTTGAATTTGTTTAAACCATTGGACAGAGTGGGTTGAGCAGAGAAAGGACAGGAGAAGACACATTTATATTCTTGAAAGAGAAAGCCAGGGCAAGGCTACTGCTCTCCTCATTGTCACCCACAGGCAGACTGGACACATCCTGACGGAGAGGTGAGGTAGAGTTTCACATTTCTGCCTCTGTGTCAAATGTGCAGAAATAAATCCTCTGGGGAGCTGAGAGTGATTGCTCAGAGGCCTGGGAAAGCCCCAGATACACCATGTAGGAGACATCACTGAACCCAGCAGGATACTTCATAAGTCAGAGTTCTCTCTTCCTCCCTCACATAAGAAAGAGCAGAGATCAGCAGAAAAAAGTTGCTGGGTGTGATGTTCCTGCTCTTGCCACAGTACCACAGGAGATGGGATTTTATCCTGGTTAAAAGGGATCCTGGTGAAAGGATTTATTCACCTCTTGTTAGAAAATGCTGCCCCATCCTTCCCCTGCCCCAGGGTACAGACACACAGAGTGGCCGCTTGTCCATGTGGACAAGCTCAAAGATGGGGAGGAAAAGTGTTTTTTCCTTGATGACTTTCCTCCCAGTAATCTCAGCTGCTATCTGTAAGGGCAGCAGATACCACAGCCTCAGACAAAAGTCTGCTTTTCAAGCAATGATGTCCCTTTTTATAATAAAGGCTGCCAACTCCCAGAAGTGATAGCTCACAAACAATCAGGGAGAGGACAACGGGAATGCTCTTTGAGGTGCTGTGCAGAATAGATCATCCACTGCACAGCAACAAATCAAATTTAGGGAGAAAGAATTTGGAAACAAATTACCAGCAAGATATTTCAAGCTGACAGCAATTTGGAGCAACTTAGGTCTGTCTGGTAAGAACTGTATTCCTTTTATTTCCCTATCAATAGCAGCTACCTTATAAGATTGGTTTCTTGTTGATAATTCTGTCTGGAACAGAAACTCCTGAGTACACTTAAGTTGATAACTCTCTCTTTGATTACATTTCAGTAGCAATGCTTTTCACCTTGATGACAGAATATCTCCCTTTGCATGAAGTTTCCATGCCTAAAAAGCCACATGGGTGTGGGATTTCCAGGCTCAGGGAGCTCTGGTGCACTGCAGACAGTGCTTGGACTCCGGGCTGGGAATGGCAGGGAGATGAGCTTGGGGCAGGAGCTGCAGGGATTGGAGCACTCATCTGCTCTGCCTCAGTTTCCCTGATCCTACAACAGTATAGAAACTGCTTGTAGGTGTTTGTCTTTATGGGAGAAGGATAATTCATATCTGCTACTGACACCTCCTCGTAAATGCTGAAACGAGAAGGATTACGAGTGTTTCTCCACAGAGCTTTGCGTGCTTGGAGGAGCAGCGAGGAGCTCCGCAGGACACGTGTGAGTTCTGTTCCCACGGGAAGGGAACACCAGGAATGGTGCAGCCACAGGCTCCGTGTGCCCCCACTGCCCTGCGCTCACCTGGCAAAGGGGGCGGGTGCAGCTCGGGTGCAGCTCAGGAGCCAAGGGGCACGCTGGGGTGGAGGGGCAGTCGGGACTGATCCCACCCTGCACACAGAGAATGTGTTTTTCCAGCACTAGGGACTCATTTCGTGCTGACAGCGGTGCTCAATGTGCTAATTACGGAGGGAGGTCATTAATGTCCATCAGCAGGCGGGGAGGGGACGGGACTCGGAGGGAGGAATGTGTTGGGGGTAGACTGGAATGCAGCAGTGCTGACATGCCCGGAGCAGGAGAGACATAAAAAGAGTGCACTAGCCTGTAATTTCCCTGCAATTTCTCCTCAGGAAGTAATGAAAGTTTACGACTAGTCGTGGCAATGCCCGTGTCTCTCTTCCAGAAAGAGGTAGATAAAAATAGTTTAGAATCACACTGAGAAAAAGAGAAATTTGACATTCCTTTGAAAACTCTTTGTGGTCGAGTGCTCCCAGCCCACTTTGGCCAAGTACTTAGTAAGAGGGATGCCAGCTGTGGCTGACAGTCCTTTCGGTTGCCCTCATGAAAGCCAGGCCCTGCTCATCTGCTGAGCAGAGTGATTGGGCTTGTTTAATCTTTAGAAATAAAAATGGAGGGATTTGTGCTGGTTTAGCATAGCCCTGGCTCCCCTTGGGGGCTGTGTCAACCTTGGGACAGGAAGGTTCTTTCCTCCTGGTTTTCCCCATTGCCCCACTTGCTCCTTGGGGCTGGTTTTGACCTTGCTGAAGCCTCACACCATCCTGCTGAGCTTTCAGGGAATGTGCAAGGGTTTGGTGTTCCGGATGCAGGGTAAGGTGCTGTCAGTGTGGGGTTTGTTTCCTCCACTGGCTTCTGCTTTGTAGCTAACATTTGGGAATAAATTATCAGGGGGCAGGAAAGCCTTGATCCAATGATGGTTTAAATTTGTAGCTTAGGCTGTAACCCTTTAACACTCCAAATTAATATCACCCAGCACTTGTTCTGCACTGCATACCCCCTGGATTACAAAAGCAATCGACAATGTTATTTACTCAAGCAGTGCCTTACAAACTAAAATCTTTTTGTCTGTTCTCCACAGATATGAAATACTCAGTGACATAACAGAGGCTGCATTTAAAATGAAGAACCTTTTCCCCCTGTGCCCTTGGCTAAGCTCTCACAGTCCCTCCTCTATAGGAACCACATTTCAATGGTGCTGTACACCCCTTAGTCTTTACAGCATTTTCGGATCTTTCCAGATGGATGCCATAGAAATGTAAAATCTTATTAATTAAAGGCTGAAATAGATGCAGTGTGTGGAGGTCAGTGACTCATGCAGGAGGATTCTCAGGCTTCTGCTATGCATTGCCTCGGGGCACTTTTTTGAATGTTCCCTTCTCCGGGGCTATGACAGTTTATTACACAAAGGCTGCGCGAACCTGGAGGTGAATGCAAACTACTTGGGCTAGGAACAGCAACCAGTGAACCCAGTTCATGCTGAGCCTTTTGGGATGGCATAATTTCCCCTCATTACAGTTTCTGCCTGTTTTTTTCAGGCAGCACAGGCTCCGTGCCACAGCCCCTCTGCTCCTGACCATGCTGGTGCTATAGATTGCTTCTCTTTCTGGAGGGCCCAGGAGCATTTGACAATGCAGAAAGAGAGTGTTTCACTTAGGACCCAGTGGCTTCTTAATTAGGAACCGGGGCATGATTCTAGCAGACAGTTTTCCTTGGAGGGGGTGGCAGTGATGGGGAGCACAGCCCTGGCACCAGGAGCACTGTGGCTGTAGCTCCCAGAGAAGCAGTGCTGACCCCAGAGGCATTGCAGCATCAACTGGGTCTGATCCCTGCGCTGCCAGCAGAGCCAGGGAGCCCCAGTGTAGCTGCAGGTGTGCTGGTAAATCCCTTCTCCTCCTGACTGAGGCTTATTTCACCAAGACAGGTGTTGTAGCCACAGCTGAGGCTGTGTACCTGCACTCCCTCCAGAAGCACCACCTACCAGCATTTCCAGAGTCTATTGTATTGCCCTAGGACACTGGAATTTGATTTCTGGCTGTACACATGCTCATTCCTAGCTGGATATTGCAAGACAATCTTAGTTCTTTATGTGTTCGAGCCCTGAAAATGAATGGTGAAGCCTCCCAGCTGCATGGAACACTGAGGTGAGCACTGGAGAGCCCCCAGGAGTTGGTGCCAGATCCTCATTCTGTCACTTTGCTACATTGCTGACTACATCAGAGCCCCTAGTCTTCGAGGGAGGCTGCATTTTGGAGTGGCCCCTACAGCAAAGCTCACCGGCTGCAAGTCCCTGCCCTGCTCCTGCCCCTTGCTGGCAGCCCAGGGACAGGAGGTGACAGGGTTGTGCCCGGTGACTGCTGCTCGCAGTCACACAGCTGGTGGCACAGCACGGCTGCCCTGGGGCTGTCCCTACCGCCCAGGATGACATCAGCCTGCAGAGAGCCTCAACCGGCTGCTAGTTGAACCTGGAGATTCCTTTAGAGTATTTGGAGTTTTTCCTCTCTCTCTTGGTTCCTGCTGCCCATTCAGCCCCTCCGGCAGGACCTTCAGCTTGCCATTAGAACATTCTATATTACTTTTCCTCATTCTTTTTCATTTCCTTCCTTCTGTCATCCCTCTCAATCCCCTCACCACCTCCTGCTCCAGCAGTCCTGTCTTTGAAACTGACGTGAGAGGTGCAATGCTTACTTCTTGCAAATAACAAAACAAAACCACTTAAAAGAATCCCCCAAAACAAAACAAAACAAAACACACAACCGCAGAGACCAAACAAACATTTTGAAATGGAGCACAAACGGATGCATGGAGCAACTACTTCCCTTCAATAACGTTGTTACAGAAATAGAAAATCCAGTTCCAGGTGAGGCACATCATTTAGACCTCGTGTACACTGGATCTGGCAGACAGTGGAGCTCCAGCAGGTGCTACATAAACAAGCCCCTTCCTACACAGACCCAGCCCAGGATTTACAGGAAAATGCAGCTCCCCGGCGGTGGCTCCACCCACACGGCATCTCCAGGTGGCCCTGGCCAGGGACTGCCCTTGTGCACACACCTGAGGAACAGGGCCAGGCTGCCAGGAGCGCGCAGCCGCCAGCCCCGCTCTGCGCTGCCGCACCTTGGATCGTCCTCAGCGGACGGGAGCGTTTGTTGATTCTACACAAAAACCTCCCCGGCATCGGTGCGGCCACCTCGCCTCTCTCCCTGTCCTCTCCCCTGGCTTACCCTGCGTTTTTCACCCAGTGAAAAAGGGCAAGAAAAACATTTTAAAAAACACCAGGAAAATGGGATTACAAAACCACAAACACTGTTACAGGAAGATTTAAGGTCAAGCAGCAGACTTGTAACTCATTTCAGAAAATGCATTAGATTTCAAGCTGCCAATGACATGGGCTGGATGGGAGGTGTGAGCTACTGTTGCTGGGTGCCTGGCTGAACACCCCCTGCATTTTAGTCTTGTTGACAGAGCCCAGTGCTGTGATTCAGAGAGAGCTGTTAATTAAGAGACAAAGTCCAATCTCAAGCTAGCTGGCTCTATTTTTACATAATTTTATGTTTTGTTTGCTGAGCCTTTTAACTCACTCCATGAACCAACAGAGCTGCCAGCTGATCTCCTACTTTTCCCTTGACTTTTCAGTGGTGCAGTGCAGAACATGTGATTCTCCACAACTCCAGGCCTTCTACTTTTGAATCTGTAGGTTTAAAAAGGAATTTTTTTTTTTAATCTGACATTTTGTCCTGAAAGGATGTGAGGCACACAGAACTGCCGAATGTGGAAGGCACCACAGGAGGCCAAGACATGATATTGAAATGAGTAATGAAAGAAAGCAAGCTATTGAAGTGTAAACTCCATTTTTACTGAGAGTATGCTACAGACAGAAATGAGTAGTTTGGATCCCTGGTGCAATTGACACCAAATATTAATGGTTTGGTAGAAGCAGAAAACACAATGAAGTTAAAAAATCTGTTTTCCATGTATTTCCATAGAAGAGTCTGTTTGTTGAGGCACTGAAGACCTGTATTATTTTTTTTTTTAGTAACCTGTATCTCAGTCAGTTTCATAATTACAGATCTCACATTCTTTAGCCTAATTTCACTCACTGATAAGGCTGGGCTCTTGATCCCTATTTTCTTTCTGGATTATAAAACAACAGTACTCTGCTTACTTCCTTGTCTTGGATCCCTTTCTTGGATTAAACCTGCAGGCAATCTAATTCCCTGCAGGACACTGTTCCTGCAGGAAAGGCTTGTAGGAATATGGCAAAGATGGGAAACACAGCCCTGCAAATCCCACTGAACCAGGATCTGCAGGAAGGTCACAGTCCTGACCATGGTGTGGTCACCTGTGCTGTGACACTGACCTCAGGCCAGCCCCTGACTCAGTTACATACCTTGAATGAATCTTCCTTGTAGGTTACTCAATCTCTCTATTTTTTGCTTAATAACAAAGGATGGAATGTGTAGATTCAGGTATCTCAGAAGTGCTGGCAAATGAGTCATGAAATGTATTCAATTTATTCAGTTGTCTTTACAATCCAGTACAAGTGTAAGTTCTGTGGAGAGATTTGTATTAAAAACCATCTCAAAACACACCACAGAAAGTCCCAGAGTAATTTGTTGCAGGGTAAAAAAATCACTCTCTCTCACAACAGGTTCACTGAGACTTTTCAAAGGAAACTTTGAAACAAATTACCACATAAAGACAAGTTTCTCCACCTGCAGACCTGCCTCTGCAGGTCAAGGTTGGGTTCCCAAAACTTTCCTGTCTTCTTAGAGGGGTTCCTGTGGCCCTGCTTTTTCCTGGGATTTCCTCTCACCTGTAGTCTTGTTATTAGAGACATTTGGATGAAAACAAGGCTTTTCCTAAAAGCAGCAGCTCTCAGGAGGGTGAAAATATCTGGGTTTTCAAAACAAAACAGCAATTCTGAAACCCAGGGGCAACCCAGCTGTAACTTTCCCTGTTTCCTTAAACCCCTGCATCCATCAGCTCCCCTTTCTCCAAAGACCCTCGGTAAGCTGCGCTTAAGAGGACAAGGCCAGATTTTAACGTCGAATTTGTTGATTCTTCCTCAAAAGTGCCATCCTGAGAGCCTGGGCTGGGGGCGGCCGGTGGAGGGCTGTGAAGGGAGGCTGCCCGTCGGCCCACGGAGCGAGGGGGACAGGGAGCTGTGCCAGGCTCTGCTGCGGGGCCTGGGCGGTTTTAGGGTGCCCTGCCCGGGGTGAGGGGGTCCCGCCGTGTCC
>VXBC01006589.1:31324-148598 GCA_013399945.1 Ploceus nigricollis
GGCCGGGAGCCCCCTGGGAGCGCTCGGTGCCTTTCAAGCCCCCGATCTGTCCGGGCGGCGCAGCCGAATCCGGAGCGAGCCTTCCTCCAGCCCCGGCCGTGCTGCTGATCCCATACACGGACAGCCGGGAACACCCCACGGCCCCGCCTGGCTCCGCCACGTTTTCTGACACTCACCGCTAATCCCCTCCTGTGCTGGAAGGCGAGAGCCTCTCCTTCGCTGGCAGAAAGTTTCGTGCTACTTTTCCCAAACAAGAAGTAGGGAGAGCGCATCCGCTACTGGGTTATGTGCGGCCCCTGTGTCTGTGGCCCTGGGGTCCCTGGGCAGCGTGGGTCACCCGCCTGTTACTCATTGCTCCTGCCAGTTCAAAACGCCTAAAATCTTTCAGACCGAAAGTTTGCAGGAAAGTGTGTGTTCCAGTTATGTTTAGTGAAGAATCAGATGTGAGCAACGCACGGCTCCCTGCCTGTGTCCTTGGCTCGCCAGCCGTGCCCGGAGGATGTCTGCTGGCGCGGGTCATCGATCGCTCCTTCGCCCCGCTGGGCTGCGAGCCCATGACCGTGTCCTCAGCCCAGCTTTCAGAGTTGTGGCTCCAGGCGTGTTTGGACTATCTGTATTGAACTATCTGGGAGCTCTTTGCCGCCCTTCCCCCTTTGTTTGGCTTTGTCTATTGTTTTTTTTTTTTGGGATGGGAGTTGTGCAGAAGGTGTTTTCTGGGTGCTTCAGTCACTTGTGTTCTAGTTACTGGTTTCCTGTGTTTTTTCCTGCACTGGGACTGGGGGGGTGGGAGAGGCTGCACTCTTCAGTTCTGCTGGCTACACCAGGCTCTGGCATTGTTTATTTCAGTTGCTGGGTTGGTTTGTAGGCAGGATTGTATTGATGAAGGTGAAAGCCCAGCTCATTTTACGCTAGGTGCAGCCTTTGCTCTGTCTTGGGGCAGCAAGGCCACATTAAGTGTTTTGTTGTACTTATTTCACCCTTCTGAATCGAAACAGTTCTGAATTGTTTGAAAGGACATACTTTGATGTTGAGTCACTGTTCATAATTTTCAAAGAAGCAATTTCTAAAACATCACGGAAATGTTTTGACTCTTCTCAGCAGAAACAGACAAAGGTTTAGTAGGTTTTGTTTTTAGAAAGGCTTTGCCCTAACCTTTTCCATAACAAACAATGTGCCTTCAGTCTTTACGGTTTTTTTCAGCCAGCTCTAATAATAGGCCTCTGCATCGGAGATTTAAAGTTTATACAAGGTGGCCGGGGGGAGCGCCGTGGGTAGAGATTAGAAATCCCGTGCTCAAATCGATGCTTTAAAATACAAATGTAAATACTTTCCTCACAATTGATTTTCAGGCTTTGAAACATCAGCATTTCTGTGCTGGGATGTGTAAGGACAGACATTAACATACAGCTTCTTCGTAGGGCTTCTGTTGGTCTAATAAATTTAACTGGAAGATGTAATAGAAGAGTAATTTGTGTTTTTTCAGCAGCATGAATATCTTCTTTCTGCAGCTGTAAGATCCAGAAACTGATCTTGCAAAGGAATCCACATTAAGTAGAAATGTTTACAAGCTGGAAATACACTTTTGTGTATTTCAGGCCTGCCTTGAATTTACGTCTGCTGTTACTGTTTGATTTCTAAATGACCTTTCTTATGCAGAGGATTAGTTAAGATCACAAAAATATTCAATGGCCAAACCAGCCTGCTCATCAGAGGTGGACAGCCAGGGTGCTTCTGTTCAGGACTTGCTGGGTTCTGTTTTACTGGCTTCTCTCAGCTTTGCTGGGCACCAAAGGAAACGTGATGACTAAAAGAGGACTGAGTGTCATTTTGTTAGGACAGTACCTTATGAGACAGTCAGCATAATGATGAGTCACAGACTGGTTTGGGTTGAAAGATTCCTTAAAGCTCTGGTTCCACTCTGCTGCCATGGGCAGGGGCACCTTCCTAGGATGCCTGCAGGGAAACCCTGCACCTGCTCTGAGCCCTTCCACCCTGGCTTTGAATGCTTCCTGGGATGGGGCTCCCTGCTGTTGTGCCTTAACTGACATCACTCAAAAGCTTGTGCTGCAGAACTTCAGTGTTGAAAGTATGACCTTGAGGAATGGGATCTGTTACTGCTCTGGGAATTCACCCGAACTGTTCTACAGCTAATCTGGAATAGCTCCATTCAGTGAGTTTATAGCTCATGTGTTGGTTAAACAGCATTGCAGCTTTAGAGAAAGTGCAGATGTTTGATAATTACTACTTTTAACTCCATACTATTTTAATCCAGCAAATGAGATTTAAAATAGAGCTACCACAAAATTGTATGCTAGCACCCTGACTGGATGCTTTCCTCTGGAAAGACAAGCCCTGAGAGTGGCCTGCTGTGTCACAAAGCAGAACTGGGTGCAGAGGGATTTACTGAGGTGAAGGAGTTGCAGGAGGAATGAGGTCACTGCAACTGGAAGTGAGTTTGTTCTCCTCTAGTGACTGAGACTCCTTATCTGCTCGTCAGGGTGAGAATGGGTGTAACTGTGATTTCTGGTGTGCAGAAGGTTAGTCCAGGCTCTTCTGTTGGCAAATCTGATACTTAAATATGATTCATAATTCCTTGTGACTGATGGATTTAAAGAGCTAGCTACCTTTTCTCTCAATATGATTACATATTTTTGCTTGTTAATCCCAGATGTACTACAGAAAACATCTGTTAGTCCTTTGATATGTGTTTATAAATATCTCTGGTGGAATTAGAGGAGTAACCTTTTTTCCCCCATGCTTTGTGAAGTGATAGAAATTATTCAATACACAGATCTAAACTAACACAGTTTGCAAAGTGAAATTCTCCCCCAGTCTTACGTTCCCTTCTGTTACAATTTCTCTAATTTACAAGACAGCTACTTATTAATCAGTTAGACTTCCAAGAGCCTCTTCTGAAAGTCTTTAAATTCAGGGATCAATGCCTGTATCCTGGGCTTATCTGAAGCACTGTGGGCAGCAGATCAAGGGCAGGGATTCTCCACCTCCTGTTCAGGTGAGACCCCACCTGCAGAGCTGCCCCAGCCCTGGGCCCAGCACAGGGAGGAGCTGGAGCTGCTGGAGCCAGGCCAGAGGAGGCTCCAGCATGAGCAGAGGGATGGAGCAGCTCTGCTGGGAGGAAAGGCTGGCAGAGCTGGGAATGTTCACCTGGCACACACAGAAGGCTCTGTGGAGATCTTAGAACCCCTTCCAGTGCCTAAAGGGACTCCAAGAGAGCTGGAGAGGTACTTTGGACAAGGGATGGAGGGACAGGACAAGGGGGAACAGCTTCACACTGCCAGAGGGCAGGGATAGATGGGATACTGGGAAAAATTCTTGGCTATGGGGGTGAGGAGGCCCTGGCACGGGGTGCCCAGAGGAGCTGTGGCTGCCTCTGGATCCCTGGAAGTGTCCAGGGCCAGCTTGGACATTGGAGCTTGGAGCAGCCTGGGACAGTGGAAGGTGTCCCTGTCCATGGCAGGGGTGGAATGAGATGAGCTTTAAGGTCCCTCCCAAGCCAAACCTTTATCTGATAAACACAGGGATGGAAAAAGCAAGCGTGAGGCCAGCCGTAGCTAAAGGAATAATCATTACCAAGGCAGAGAGTGGAACAGTCCCCATGAAGCCAGGCTGGAGGCCAGTTGGTTCTCTGGTAGCTCTGTTTTAGTGCATGGGGTGGCAGAAGGACAGATGAATGTTGATGTTACAGCCCAAGAGTGAGTGAAACTCCTGGTAGTGAGGGGCTTGAGACCAAAGCAGACAGGGAGCTGGTGCCAGTGTAGTGGCAGGTAGGATTGCATTGGGCATAATGTGGGATCCTCAGCTTATGGTGTGCTGTTTTTCCCAAAGAACACCCAGTTTCTCAGCAATCAGTGCCCTATTATGGAATAGATCTGCATATGACTGTATATGCTTAAGAAGAATTTCTGTGTGGAGATGATGTTGAGCAAATGAGGAGTTGATGTGGAGCAAATGAGATTTTGGTGCAAATTAAGGTAGAAGAGGCACTGTTGGTTCACCCTGTTCTAAAGTAGCCTTCAATAGCTAGTTTAAGGAAGAGGCTGAAACTAATGAGCTTGGTAGGTGGGTAGGTGCTGAAGGATCAGGGGAAGAAAAAATTATTATTTTTTTTTTAACCTGGAGGTTAACTGAGGGGAGATTGTAGGCCCCACAGTTCTGTCATTGCTGTTGTTCAGCAGAAAGTCAAGAGGGCATTTAGGTGAATACTAAATTTGTGGCTTTTCATTTAAGTCAGTAGGGGTCAATACTATCAGGAACATGTGGCCTTGATGGCTTGTGTAGTTTTCCGTGCCCTCCACTGGAGTTCCTACTTCCTCAAGGGCTCAGAGTTTTCATTCACTTTATTTGGGTCACTTGTAGAGGTGATATCTATGCAGATCTAGGGCTCTAGGGGGAAGGTTCTTTTTCTATATCTTTCTCTGGTTGATACAACCCAAGCACAGGAGATCCACTTAAATAAATGGTCTGCACAAGGGCTGCACTAGCAATGTAGCTTTACAGAGCCACAAAGGTCAGTTGAATTTTTCATGTAAACAGGGCTGAGCTGTGTGCCTATAAAATGGTGTTTAACCTGCGTAACACTGAGCAGGTCAGTATTCATCCTAGCAAAGTGCTCTTGAGATCTCCAGCTGAAGCTGTAGGTGGGTAAATGTTTTTTTTAATTGACTGGAATATTGAATTCAGAGCCAGTGTTGTTGAACAGCAGAGGACAGAGCTGTGGTGTGCTCAGAAACAAGAAGGTGAAAGTGGGTGTGAGTGCAACTAATCAAGATGTACAAGCTGCCAGTTTTTGCCCTCTTTCTTGCAAGTATGTCCTTGTTATGTATACTTGTAAAACTAATCTCTTTTAGCATGACTTAAAGACCTAGAGAGTCTTGCTGCTCAATGCTGAAGAGTTGCTCCTGGTCCTGGATAATTCACGATGGGTGTGGATGCGTGTGCAAGTGACAAATCTCATAATAACTTCACTTACAAACCATAGCGTTCATTCCAACCAGCACCTGGTGTCCAGTGTTTTGGAGTCTAAGCATCCTGAAATTTCAATTGCTTATTAATTTCAAAGGTGAGAAGTTGAACAATTAACTGTAAGTGGTGCACTGAGGGCTTGATGTGTTCTGATTGCTATAGCCGAGAGGTCTGTCCTGCTGTGACCCTCATCATTTGGTTGTACTGGTTCCATCAACTTTTTATTAGCCTAGCCCTTGTCTGAGGCCTTAAGTTACAAGCCCTTCACCCGGTCTTGGCTGAGCTGACTGGTAACAACAACTGAAGGAGGGAATAAAGCAGGAGTTCTGCTTGTTGCACTGTTGAGCAGTATCCTCTGGCTCTTTGGTGCTTTTGTGGAGTGATGGGTGCTCTAGGATGGGGTTTGGTGTCTTCTTCTGGTTCTCTGGTTGTAATTACCAACCCCTGCCACTTTTCTTTTTACTGATCCTTGCAATCATTTATCATCATTTATGTTCCTGCCTCATATCCTCCCCCACCTTTTTCCTGGGTGGTGGCAGTGTGTAAAGCCATCCCTAAAAGGGAAAGCAACAAGCAGGCAGTAAAACAAGCAATAAAACCACGAGAGAAGAGCAAACAAGTAGCATTGCTTCCCTGAGGTTCTTTGCCAAGGTCCTGCAGTTTAGGAGCTTCCTGAGGCAGGAATTGTAGCCTGGACTGGCTGTTCTGCAGATGTGCCCAGTGGCCACAGTGGCCAGTGCTGGCAGGAGCCCACATGGCCTCTGGCTCTGACAGTCCTGGCTGCAGGTGCAGAGCAGCTCTCCCGTCATCGTGTTCAGCCAATGACTTCATGGCTTTTAAATTTAGAAACCTTGTGAGTCAAACAACTTCATACAAGCTACAAGTAAAATGAAAGATTTTTTTGGAATATTTTTTGAGTGAAAAGCAGGAATCTGGTTTGGCTCTATGAGAGGCTCTGGGGTGGTTTTAATGTTGGTACAAAGTATGGCTTTGTAGTTCCTGCCACTTCTACTCTTTGGAAGATGTGTTTAATTAGAAACCACTACCTTTGCAGCTGGAAACATATTTCCTGAATAACATTAAACAGTGCATCCTGGAAGTGGAGATGTAGAGAAGGCTTTTTGGACAGTGGGCACAGCCTGTGTTCGTTACTCCATGACACTTTCACTGCTGGTGGAGTCCTCAGTCATAGCCCTCTGACTTTGTACAGGTACAGAGAAGAGTGCAGTATGATTGTGAGCAGGGTTTTTTTTCCCCTCTCTCCTAGCTGGGGGTTAGGGAGAAAAAATAATTACATAAAATCCAATAAGAGTAGCACAAAAAATAAAAAAGTTAGAGGGTTTATTTGTAGCAAAACAGAATAATGCAGATGACTTGTGCAGGGTTCAAAGCTTATAACCTCAAGGAGAAAAAGCTAATTTCTGGTCTTTATGCATCAGTACTTTAGCGTCAGCGGTGTTCTAGGCTGGTTTGCTTAGTTTACAGAACTGGTTAAGACAATTTGAATATGATTATTTGATTAACAGAGTATTATTGTGGGCCTAGGGAAAAGTCAGTGGCTGTCAGTGAAAGATGCAGTGTTCAGCAGAACCAGAGGCAAAGCGCTGGTGCAAAGCCAATGGAACAGGATTTTTTAGCTCATCTGGTTTTTGTTCTGTAGGTTTGTCATGTTTCCTGTTCCTGGGGGAGAAAAGAAGGGGTGGAGAGAGAAAAATGTGTCTTTAATCAGATGTGAGTTGGTTTCTACTTAGTAAATGGCTGTGTTACTACATTTTTTTTTTTTCCAACAAGACCATCCAAGCAGTGACTCCTTTTTCTCTATCCGGGTTCCTTCATGTTGCTTCTATGGAATGTGGGTGGGACAGTGGCTTTTTTTTTTTTTTCCCCCTACAGAAGTGGCTTTAATTGATCATCTGTCTGTGAAGGCAGTGACTCCATGGGATTCCTGCCCAGGCAGGTCATGGTTATCTCTGGCTGCCATGCACTGTGGAGCAACCTTAGTGAGTTTGTACTTGACAGAAGGTGGTTATGGCTGTGTGAGAACTCTGGGAAGCATCCAAAAATGCATCACACCACGGTGTTTTTATGATGACTTGCTTTGCTCTTCTGGAGAAGCTGTGAAGTTCTCACCAGTCAGTGCCCCAGTGTTCCAGTGTCTGCAGCCTTGAGGAGATGGGGTGTCAGAGCATCCTGCCTTAGTGAGGCACTGAGAGGTGCTTCACTCCTCCAAGCCATGCTTGTGCAGCCCATTCATGGTCGCTCTTTCTTCTGGGGTTTGTTTTTGTGAATTCCCCCCTCCCCCTCCCAAACTCACAGCTGGAGCTGCGAGTTGAGAGTTGTCTGAGGGCGTGTGGTGATGGTGCAATTCTTTCTGTCAGTGGAACTCATTGTTTATAGCTGAGAGATGTTGCTGAAGGTTGCCCTGCGCGTAAAGTGAAAATCTTGGCCTTGTCACCTGTGAGGTTTGTTACTTTTTCTTTAAAAAAACCTGCTTTGTAATTTTTAGCTAAGACTGACAGAGTGTTCCTGAATCAAAGTGGAGGACTGCAGAAGGACTTCAGAAGGAGTTTTCATAGGAAACTTAGAAAACATTTTACTTTGAAGAGTCTTCATACTCATGTTCTCCTTTTGCTTCAGTGGGTGCTTCTAGTAGGTTTTGCAAAAGCAGAAAACTGGGAAACTTCTTCCATTCTTACAACACAGAAGTTTTTGTTACGTAGTCCTTAGTTGCTGCTGTGCTGAGCATGCAACTGAGAAAGAATAGGGTATTTAGTCTCTGGTAATACAAGGCTGTCCATTTGCTCCGTGTTTAACTAAATTTTCATCAACTCTCTAATTATAGGGAGTCTTTTTTTTTTTTCAAAACATATATGTTAGCTCCATTATTTGTGGACTCCTGACAGTTTTAAATTGCTAATGAAGGTGTAGATTTCGAAGATGTGGTCAGCTAAAAGCACTGAAGGGTATTGCATAACAACATACTAATTTAGGAATGAAAATGCAGTTTGAGTGGGGTCAGATTCTGGTTATTTCTGACTCTTTAGCATAAACAGCACTTTTTATTGCAGGTTGAGTGCTGAAGAAGATCAGAACAAAAATCCCCAGGTTTCTTTTTCCCTTTATTGCCAGCCATCAGTGAGGTTTTGCAGGCTAAGCAAGAATCAGTTTTGCAGCTGTGGCAAATTCTTCTGCCAACTGATAAAGTGGACTAATTTATAACAACCTTCTTCTTATTTAATGTGTAGTTGTGGCAAAAATTATCTTGTTAAAAGGTTGCCCCTTCTTGCATTCATTGTTAACTTAAGGTTGGTAATTGGAACCTGTGCTGGTGTAGTTTGGGATTTGAAGAGCCACGCTCTGAAGCCACAGCCTAGTTATTATATCTGCACTGACTGTGTGTCCCTAGGGTCTGAAATGCGTGCTGTGGTTCAGAGAGTGCCAGAAAGCTGTTCTTTAATTCTTTCTCAATGATTTTAGGGAAGCTTCACGGAGTTTTCTGCCTCAAGAGTGGAAAGAGGCACTGAGATTGGAAGGACTCTTGGTAGTTGAATTCAAGTGGTCCAGCAGATGCACAAGACCCTCCTGGATTCTGACATCCTGTCTCCAGGCTGAGCCCCCTTGTTGTCTTTCAGTTTGAGCCTACAGCTTCAGTGTGAGAGATGTGGCTGAGTAAGAGCTGGATTTGGGAGGTTGAAGTTGCCATCACTGCAGGAATAAGCTCATGGGAAATGTTGCTGTTTGCTTAAGGTGCAGGTGTCCTTCTGCATGGCCAGAGCCTTGCAGTGCTGACCCACAGAGCAGCTAAATACAGCAGTTACAGATCCAGTAGTTACTTGTTCTGATTTGGGAAGTTATCTTTCATGGTGTTAGTGCAGGTCTTCAGCATAAAATGCACAAGCATCCATGTGAAGGCAGAGTGAGTGGTTATTATTCATAACAGTAATAGCTGGCTGGTCATGACACAACCTTTTTTTCCAAATACAAAGTTTTGCAGCCAGAATATAAAAACTAATCTTAGTTATAGAGGAGATCCTCTTTTTTAGAAAGAGCATGTGTGTCTTCTAAAGCACTCTTGGTTCCCTGTCAGTCTTCTTTATGGAGTTGGGATCATGCGTGAGTTTTGGAAACTGAAAACTGCAGAAATTAATTGGAAGTTTGGGATGTACCAGGCTATCCATCTGAACGGTTAAGTGGGTATAAGCCTGAGTTTGGCTCCTGTATTCTTTCAGGGTGTCATCCATAAACTGGAGCCTTAGTGTGACATAAATAAGTCACTAATTGCTTGTGCTGCCTGTGATTTGTCTTCCATGCACCTCCTTTCTAGAGCCTTTGTAGTAAAACAATTCTGTCAGAAAGGAAATGGTCAGAGCTGAACATTTGCATAACTGGAGGCAAGAATCTGCTGTTGGCACCAGCATCTCCCAAGCAAACATCATATTTGCCACTGTGAAATTTCTGCTGAGGTCCCAGGACCAGCACAGTGAAGCTGCTTGTGCAGAGCATGCCTTCATCCCCTAAGCAGCAGCTAAACCTGAGTGAAGGAGTGAAAACCTGGAGTGACAGAGCACATTCCTGATTCTGACTGAAGATGAATGGCTTGAATCCCCAGCACTGTGACAGTTTGGAAGCTGCTAGGAGATAGCACAGACTGCTTGGGGGAGAGTGAGGCATCTTCATCTGCTGCTGTGCCCTGTGCCCACTCCCACGTGGGCACTGCTGCCACAGGGAAAAGGTGAGGGGCTCCCTGTGGCTGCTGGCTCTGCTGGGAGACAGCACCCACACGGGAGAGAAAACAGAGTCAGGAATTTCATGGATTTTTGTAGGGACGCTGGATCAGATTTCATCTCTCAATTCAGTAGCAAGGTCTAAAGGAGTGGAGAATAGAGAAGCATTTGTTTGTTACTGGCAGTGTCAGTCTGTCTGATGAGTGCTTCAGATGCCTCTATGGGTCTTCTCCACAAAAGCAGCAGAGAAAAATTTATGAAAGCAGATTAAAAGACCTGGAACTGGGATGGCACTGGTGAGGGACAGGCTTATCTGAACCTGAATATCATCTTTTTTCTTGGGTGGTTACTGTAGTTTGTGGAAAGAATACCCTAAATGAAAGCTGTAGCAAAGTTGAATATACTTGAGTGGTAGGAAATTCCATCAAGGAAAATATGGTCATTGTTTTCTACAGAAGGTTTCTTTATTCAGTGAAGTTATTTCCCACATATTTTTCTATGATTTGTATCGATACCACACTTGAAAGTTTAGTAAAATTGTGTTCAATGAAAACCAAGAGTTTGGGATGAGGTGGAGATGATCTTACCTTGACACCAAGCTGGACATGGCCAGCGTATCTACTCACACCTCAGAACTTGGAGGCACTCCAAAGTTTAGTAACACGGACACAGGCAGCACATCCCACCTTTGCCACCAACACCTGGGTCTCATAAGGCAGGTTCAACTCAAACTCATCCTGCACATACCAATAGGAGCTTTGCCACAACATGACACCTGAGTTTGTATTAATATTTCGGACTGTGAAATTTCTAGCAGTAAGGATTTCTAATGAGTTAGTACCTGCATGACATTTATGGTGAGAGACAGGATTTGGTAGCTGAGCAGATGGAGTGTAAGGTTGAAGGCTATGTTAGAAGATGATGACTCTCTGGTTTTGGTTGTGTATACTTGATGTTAAATAAAAACAGCTTAAATAAAGCCTGCTTAAATCCTCCTTGAAAAGCATCACATACACCAGACATCCTTGACTTGCAGCTATTTGGCTGCCGAGTGTTGCTTTATTTGTGGAACAGGGCAGACAAATTAATTTGGAGACTGTGAAGGGAAAGAATGGAACTTTTTATTTTATGGATACTCCTAGTTATATGAAAACCAGTTTTTAATTGTTGGTGAGTCATATGAATCCCCAGCATGTGAGCTGAGTTTTATTGAAGTGTGCCTTAATCTCTTTGAAACCAAAACTGTTCAGAAGGTTTGTATTAATGGTGTGTGTTAGATACCCAGCTCCTGAAGATCTTTGCTCTCTTGTCTGCCACCTTCAGCAGGGGTCAAGTATCCCTGCTGGTTGTCAAGTGGGTTGGGTATTTGGGTAAGCCAAGCAAAAGGATTCCATTGTGAACAAGGGGTCTGGTTCTTTTTCTGTCTTGAAGATAAAGCTGGGTCATTGTGTTGTGAATCCCACCACGTTCCATCCCCAGGACCTGGGTGATAGAGTCATTGTGCAGTACAGAATATCTAGAGACAGTCTGGAAGCATGGTAGGAGACCAGATTATCATTCAAAATGAGTGAGACATACAAGAGAAAGAAGCTGCAAAAAACTGCAGTGAAATACCTCTTACTGCTCCTGGTCACATCGGCCTCGCAGAATGGGGAACAGCTGAGGAGTCCAGGAAGGGTGTTCAGATAGAGAATGTCCTCCCAGGTATAAAATGTTCTTGTCCCATGTTCTGTGTTAGGTATTTTGGCTAGCTCAGTGCTGGAATTCAGCATGTAGTCTATTGTGCCTGGCAAGGTCAGCTCCTCTCTGTGCTGGTCAGACCATTCCTTGAATACTGGCTTCTTCCCTGCGAAAAACCAAGAAATCAGTGAGTGCAGCTAAAAGCTTTTAGAAAGCAGCCTGGCAGGAGAGTTAAAATGTGAAGACTAACAGCAGATGTTATGTTAAAGACTTTTCAGGTAGCACAAGGTGGTGGGACTGACGCACAGGAGATGGACAGTTATTTTTTGCTGTGTAACCCAAGAGATTTACCCTTGCCTGGGAGGTAGGGTGGCTGCAGGATGGTTTGGTACAGGGCAGGTGGAATGGACTCACTCAGTAGTGTCTAAGATACAGCCAGCACTGCCTTCGGGTGTGTGTGTGGGAGTGCAACCTGGAAAAACAGGACCCTGAGCACTTAGGCCTTTTTGTGATTCATTGGGGTGCAGAGCTTGCTGTTCAAATTGTGCTCTTTCATGGGCTTTTGGAAAAGCCTTGGGTGCCTTCAGGGCACTTCTGCAAAGCAGCTGCAGAGCTGCATTCCTCTGCTTGCCAATATCTAAAAATTATTTGCATGCCAGTATTATGGAAGTAAGTATCTGAAATTATTCCTAAAACCTTGAATTACCAGTTTTTGAGAACACTCAGACCTTCAGTTGTGGCGTTTGGAAGGAGCACTGTGTGTACATCACCCTTGGTGTGCTCCTGGCAGCCCCAGCAGCTCAGATGTCCCTCTGCTCATCCTTCTCTCCAGGCAGGGCTGGGGCCTGCCCTGGGGGGCGCTTCAGAAGCAGAGCTCATCTCCATGCTGCTCCCTCCCTGTGCAGTCCCACCTCCTCCATCAGGAGAGGAACCTGGGAAGGGAAGTTTTTGTTACCAGCTTACTCTGAGACTGAGCTCCCTGCAGTGGCTCACCCCATCAGGCCTCTGCCAGCGTGGGTCTGTTTGGGCAGGGAGAGGAGCAGTAGGATGGCAACAGTGGTTGGTTGAAGCAGATTGGAGACCTGTCCTTGATCTTTAGCTGTTGATGAGATCTTGACTGTTTGTAGAAAGCAAGCGAGAGTTGTCCAGGGGTGATTCTGCTTGCAGATGGAGCAGAGCTCTGAAAGTGGCTTCTTTACACCCCTGTGCTTCCCCTGCCCTCATGTCCTTGCCAGTGCCCTAAGCCCCAATAAGACACTGCATTACTATTGAAATCTCTATTGCAATAATGAGCACCATCATGAACAGGAAAATAACCCAGAGGGTTTGCAGTTAATGTGCTGGGCTGCTGAGCCTGGTTGGAGGTTAGAGCTTCACATGTCTGAGTATCAGATGTGTGGGGAGGGCATTCCTGCTCCCTGCAGAAGCTCTGCTTGATGCTCAGTTTTCAGTGGCTCCTGGTGCAGCTTGGCTGTGGCATCCAGCTTTGCCTTGCGTTCCCACTGCAGTGGCTTTGCCAAGGGTGCCAGCTGATGGTGCCATCTCCCCTTGCCATAGCGGTGTGTGTGGTGGCACGGTGAGCCAGATGGGCATCTCAGCCTACCTTGCAAAAATGGATTTCTTTCCCTTCAGCCAAATCAGTCCTTCCCCATCTGGTTAATCGCTCAGGCGTGGGGAAAGCTGTGCCAGTAGGGAGGGGGTGTGATGTGCAAACGGGAATGAGTTCCTGGAGGGGTGTGGGAGGATGAACATTGGTCCTTAAGCAGCTTTTCGCTGCTTATGAAACCACAGGCTGGGCAACCACAACTCCCTGTGCAGTGGTGTTGTTCTATATATTCCTGCACTTGAGATTCAGCACCGCTCCCTCTTCTGCCTGTGGTCCATGCTGCTTTGTCCTTCAAATCTGTGGGGCTGGGACATGGAGAACCTGTTCCATGTCAGTTGGGCTGTCCCAGCTGTCAAACCAGTGCTGCACTGCTCTACTGTGGGTTCCTCTTCCAGAGAAGTCCTCTTTCCCTGTAGGTGTTGGAGTGACTGCAGTGGGGATTGTGGTATGCTCTCCAGGAGCCAAGGATTAAGCACTCTGCTCCCAGATCCCATGATGTAGTTTGCAACCTGTTGCCATATTTGAATTCACTGAGGGAGAGCTTGAGCAGTCACAGGGAAAGGGCAAGTTCCAGAGAAGTGGGGGGAATCACAGCCATGCTATACCACGGCCCTGGCAGTTGTCCTTTTATCCCCTAAACCCATCTCACCCATGTGTTGGTAACCTATAGCCTGTTCCTGTATTCCCACAGGTTTAATTTAATTGAATAAATGTATTTATTGCAATGTACAAACGATATCCAAGCCCTTACTGCCAAACAGGCTATTTGATATCAAGCTTTGCTTTTTAGATAAATTTCAATAGCACTGCTACTAAGTGGTTTTTATAGATCATTACTTTTGGCCAATTCATGAACTATCATACTAACGTGTTTTCAGATGAATTGCCTTTATTATCCTACTAATACAATTAGTGTATCTTCTCATGGTTGCCTCGTCCTGCACATTGTTTCTGCAAGAGGTGTAACAGCATTAACTACATAGAAAAAGCCTTTCTTTAGAAACCTGCTGGGCTTTCCAGAGCCCTGGCTCTGTTTCTCAGAAACCACAAAGGTTGTCAGTGTATTTTTCTTGGCTTCTTACGTAGGAAGCATTCATGCTGAGCTGATGGGGAGGGAATAAACCAGTGAAATTCCTTGTGGAGGGTGGGAAGTTACCTGGGGGTGAAGGGCATTTCACAGCATGCCCTGTGCCAGCATCTGGGCTGTGGCACAAGCCAGTAGGTGAGTAAAATAAAAAGGAGGGTGATTGAGAGAGAAGGTTAGTTAGTGAGTTCACAGTGGTTTGTGGTTGCTGTCAGAGGTAAGGGAGGATAGGAGGTGACCACCTTCCACCCTCCCGTGGCTCCCTGGGGGCTCTGGAGCTGGGAGCCTTCACCTGCACCCACTGCTTTTTCAGTGCAAACCACCAGAAGTGTTACATGTATGCCAGCATTGGGCGGGCTCGTTCTAGTCTCTCTCTTTTTAAGCTTTCAGCTTTTAAAGTTTTTTTCTCACAGCAGTGTGGGCACTTGGAGTGTGGGTGTAGTGGGGAGCTGAATGCAGCTGGGTGAATAGTCCTGCCTTGCACCTTGTGAAGTTGTACTTCAGTGTGTCAGCTGTGATCAGCAGTGCTGGAGTGAGTTCTCAACCTCTGCTGTGGTGCCCGTGGTGTGAGAGCCCCTGGGTTGGCTGGGGAGCAGCCCTGAGCCAGGCGATGCTGAGCCCTGGCTGAGCTCCTCCAGTGCCCCAGAGCTTTCATTCTTCCCTGGGAAACAAGCAACCCTCCTGTGCACAATTAGCTGTTGGGGTCGGGAGGGAGCAGTTGGTTGTTGGTACGTGTTGTAAACATTGTTGGTTACCAAAATTAGTGCCTTGCCTCCTGCTTTTTAAAAATAACGGGATGTTGTGCTTGTCTGGCAGCTTGGGGACATCTGGTGCTATCAGAGCAACGTGACTTTTGAGATGCTGTGCAGGCAATGCCCTGGCCAGAGAAAGATTAAAAATATCAGCAAATAAGCTTTAAAATTACCTCAACAGTAGGTGTTTAGGAAGATGGGTGGACAGAGATTTAGGAAACCTATTTCTCTTCCTCACTTCTTTAAAAATAAAAAGTTACAAATGTAGGTTTAGTCTCATCTTGAATTTTGAGGTCAGCCCAAAGCAGGAAGAGCTAGAATCTGTTATGTCTCAAGTGATATGAATTGAGTTTATGGATCTCCAGTACTTTAAATCCATTTTTCAACTGAAATTATTGTTCAATTTATTCTTTTGTTGTAATGCGCAGCATCGTAGCGTTAATCCAGTGTTTTGTTGTAGTTCCTTATTTTTAGTTCTATTTTTTAGACTGCTGGTCTCAACAGCAGAGCTGTTTTAGTAGTTTCACTCAACTTTTCCCATAAGTATGTTTGCTGTTCCATTGGGATGTTGATATAAAACTGTAACGGGAAGAACGGCTCAGTGACAGCTTTGAAGAGATCTCTTCATGCAAATCTGCTTTTCCCACCTATGCAAATGTTAAGGAGAAGTGTAATAGATATGTAAGCTGTTAAGTATGAACCAGCTGGATTTTCTGGCTTTGTGAGGCCTATATTCACTCCTTTACCTTTGTATTCCCCAAAGGTGAACTGGGTGAAGGGGGAGGGTGTGTGCATTGGGTTAAACCTGGCTCCTGCTTTGGTAGAGCCTTTGGGCATTGACTGGTGGTGGAGCTGAGGACATGGGCAGCATCCAGAGCTGCTGAAGTCAAGGGGCTCCTTTCTGCTCCCCCAGGCCTTGGGCTGTGTCTGAGAGCTGGCCCTGGAAGGGAGATGGTGCAAATTGGGCGGGGGGCACCCAGCTTCATGGGCAAAGTGTCCCCGCTACCTGTGGTCCTTCTTTATTGCTCGGGGACCACCAGTGAGTAACCCAGGCACTGCTGATCTTGTCATTGCTCTGATAAAACAGTGAGGCTTCGTGGTAGGTTTATTTGCTTGTGGTTTTATTTTCTAACCAAAATGTGCAGGTAATATCTGTATATTGTCATAATATTTTCTCATACCATAGTGTTTGAATCAAAGCTGATGTTTCTGGAGATGCTGTAACCTTCACTTACACTAAGTGGATGTTTTGTGTTTAACAGGCTGCATTTTAGTTTATTTTAAGATGCATTAACAATAAAAAATTGTATTAATGTAGCTCTTTTCTTCTGGCAGAAATGACTGCTGTCACTGCAGCCAACGTGAACTTCAAATGGGACCCCAAAAGCCTGGAGATAAGGACACTGGCAGTTGAAAGGCTGCTTGAGCCTCTTGTTACACAGGTAGGAAGAAGATGGGGCAAAATAAAGTCATAAACACGATTGCCTGTTTTGGTGTTTTAATTAAGTCACAAAGCTTAAATTCTAGGTGTAAAACACTACAAACTAAAAAGAAAAAAGTCTCCAAGCAGTTTCTTTGCTCAGTTTCACTGAACACTCACTGGCCATGAGTCCAGGGAGACTGTGCTGCTTCAGCACCTGATAAGACACAGTAGTTACTGACATACATTTCTGCACTTCTGATTGAAATAATGTTCCATGCCTACACTTTGTGCTGAATTTGTGAATAAAAGCTTCTTTCTGTGTGGTGTATATGCCCCAGTGGAAAGCTCAGAAGAGCACAGGAAGGCTGGAGTAAGTCTTGTAAATGGGAGCTGTGTCTATTGGGTGTTTTGGAAATTCTTGGAAGAGACTTCCTAGGAGGTCTGGACGAGAAGGTACACAGGAGACAGTTCACTTGTCTTCAGCATTATTTTCCTGGAATGTGAAGTGTCTCAAATGACAGAATGAGTTGGACACAATTCCTGCTAAGTACAGATGGGAATGATTAAGTTTTGTTTCCAGTATTATCCCCCTTAGTCACCAAGCTGCTGTCTGTTACCTGCCACTTGTTCCCTCTGGGTCCTCAGGTGGGCAGCTGGATGATGAGGCTTTTTAGCTGAAGTTACTGATGGAGTCTTTGCTTAAGAGAAATTGTCCTAATTTGGCAAACTTAACTGAGGAGACTTGTTCACAGGACCTTTTTCGCCCAGTGCAGTGTCTGTAACTTACTCCTCAAGGAATAAGCACAACAGGCTGTACTGGCAATCCCCAGTTTTCTGAATGATGTGACTGGCAAAATACAGAGAGAACTGGAGCAAATTGCCTTGTTGCAACTTATTCTTTATTTGTAGAACACGATGAACTGAGAGTACCCGCTACAAATGCTCCCCATTAACCAACCTCAGTATTCCCAACTGATGGCTTTCCCTCTCTGCATCAGCCAGCTGGGAAGATGGATTCAGCTCTGAGGACCTTTATGTCAGCAGTCCTTGGGCTTTCCAGAGTAGTAATTTTTTTAGTGTTGTAATTTAATGTGCCTCTGAAGCAGCTTTGTGTGCGTTTTCCAAGGCTTTCCAAAAAGGAGAGGAAAAAATAAGGCAAATGGAGAAATGTGTGTGGATTTTGTGACATGCCTGTGTTGGATGCAAGGGGATGGATCCTGATCCTGAGCTCAGGGAGTACCTGGGAGTCTCCTGGCCTCTGGTGATGACTCTGCTCCCAGCAGGGTTTCAGTCTAAGACACAGAGCTTTGAAATATTTGTTGATTGCAGGATGATACTGAGAATTCAGTTGGGGTTTTTTTTTTAGGGAAATAATGAGCTCTACCAAGTCCTTTGCTCTGCATTCAGCCCCTTGGCTATAGCACTGTTTTGGACTGAAAAGATACCGTGTCTGTACATTTCTACTGGCACAGACTTCAACCTTGTCTGGGGTCTCTTATGACTGGAGCGTTATCCCAAACTAATTATCCCCACCTTGATTTCTTTTATGTGGTGCCAAAGAGCTCTGGCCTGTTACTGAGACTGCGGTTTATCCAAAATACAAATAGATCTCCATTGTTAAAATCGACTTTTGAGGTGTGCTGCTGGTAAGAAAAATCTTTGAGCTGTTTAAGTGCATTTATTTTGCTCATCTAAAGAATCAAGAAGCATGGTAGTGTTTAAATGTGAAAAACACTCATTAGGTTCACTTTTGGAGCTGGCAATAGTGCAGGCATTAGCAGTACACTGTCTAGAAAAAAAATACGTGTGGCCTTACTATCGAATGGATAAGCATTAAGTTTGATGTTGGGTTTTTTCCCTTCCATCTATGCCTTTAGGTAACAACACTGGTTAACACCAGCAACAAGGGCCCCTCCAATAAAAAGCGAGGCCGTTCTAAAAAGGCTCATGTCTTGGCGGCTTCAGTTGAACAAGCAACAGAGAATTTCCTGGAGAAAGGAGACAAAATTGCAAAGGAGAGCCAGTTCCTGAAGGAAGAGCTGGTGGCAGCTGTGGAAGATGTTCGCAAGCAAGGTAAGAGTGTGGACCTGGTGGCCTCTCAAACTGTGGTTCTTTAGAGCAAGTGGAACCATTCCCATTTCCCTTTGCTGCTCTTTCTAATGACTCTGTGCCTCTCAGTTTGTGGGTTCTCAGCTTGCCTGGCTGGCATCCCTGAGCTGTAACGTGACTGGGTAGGTCTGGGTATTGGATGGCCCAAGTAGAGATTAAGGAGAGAAGCAGAAGGGCTGATTCTTTGAAGAGCATTTAAAAACTCAGTTGAGGATCAAAAGTAAATGTGCTCCCTGCAGCTATGAATTTCATGGGACTACATCTGAAATATGTCAATAACTTCTTCCATATCTGACTGTGTACAGACCAGTACTGTAGGAGGAAGAGCCAAGTGTTGACTCGACAGAGACGTGTTTCTTGAATATGTAAAACATAAACAGCACCAAACAGAATGTGAAGACCTTGATTAAATATTCCAGGCTTCCTTCCTCACATCTAATGTTGATTTTTATCATTTTCTTTTTTACTTTCTTGGAGCAGACCTGCAAGAAAAGCCTATGGAGCTGACTTACTCTAAAATATGCACTAGTAAATATTGTTGCTCATAAATCATTTATCATTCTTCCAGTCATGAGTCTTTTCTATGCTTCAGTGAAACCCAGTCAACTGGTATTAATGGTGACGGCTGCTGCTGCAAAAACGGGAAAACTCATTAGCATTAATTACTTGTTTGTAGCTGAAGTTGCAGAGTGGTGAAATATTAGTTGGAAATGGTTCTAAGTTCTGGATGAGCCTGGCTGATAGACCAAAGAAAGATCAAGGTAAGAAGGCTGCATTATAAGGGGTTAATTGAGTTGGCTTAATTTAACAACAACAAACAGCAAGAGAGCCCCTTTGACTCCAGGCTTTAATTGTTGGTGCTCGACTGCTGCTCAGTCAAGAGTTAGTACTCATCTGTGGGTGCCTCCAAATGGCTCAGTGATGCTGGTGAGAGAGGGAGCTCTGCTCAGCCCTTGGGATTGAGAACTTCCCTGAGCTGGATTAGTAGCTGAATATTGCAGTGAGAAGCTGGTGGGAAGGAGAGACTGATAAAAAGCCTTCCAGATGACCCTTTCCCGTGTTTCTTGGCTCCTTCTTGGTTCTGAGACTACACATAGGCTTGATGCCAAAACCTCCCTGCTCTGTTGGCTTTGACAGAGGAGGTGAAGCTCATAACTGAGAGGTGCTGGAGTGAAATAACTTCCCACCTTAATGTTGCTTCACTTCTTCCTCCCTTTTTGCTGTTTGCAGCTTGTGCAGATTCTGGTGTAAAAGGGGCGGCTGTGCCTGTTTCCTCAGGCTGGTGGGTGGTCAAACTGCAGTGAATCTCCTGGACACAAGTGGTGCCAACCATCCTCTGTGGGGACACAGTTCCAGCACAACCCAGGGTCAAAGCTGTGCCCCATCACGGGGCCAGTGTTTGGCCAGATTTAGCAGAGCAGCTCTTGGTGAGGAAAATAAAAGTCAAACCAGCCTTTGAGGAAATGAGAAGCAAGTGTTGAAAAATTAGCTAGAACAGAGGGAAGGGTTATTGCTACCAGTGCCCAGGAGTATTGCAGTTCTCAGCAGTGCTAGTAACAGCAGTGAGATACAACCTCCCAGTGCATGTGGTTGTGTACACTCTGTGCACCTCAGAAGCCTCCCTGCATTGTGTCAGACCAGTTGAATTTAGGAACTGGAGAAATGAGGAAAGTGTGATGCAAAGCCTGTGCATGTGCTCAGCAAATCTTTTGCAACAGGGGCATGAGTGGAGAGGAGAATTTGGGTAGTTTGGTCAGCAGCAGGGTGATGACGAGCTGGCAGTGGGATTATAGATATAGAGCATAATTAATCTTCAGTGGAGGTCAGGAAAATAGCATTAATAATGCCTCTATTTAGAGTAGGGAGTGGTTTAGTTACCGTAATAAAAAAAGATGAATGAATGTAGACAGGGATTATGAAGATGATTAGGACAATAGATAACTTGTCTCATCAGAGAAAATTAAAAATTCTTTTTTAGCCTAGCGAGAAGAAGATTGAGAGAGTACATGATTTTAGTGAGCATGCTTGTTCATAAAATCCCATTTGTTGGGGGTAAAAACAAAGAACTGGAAAGAGCTATTTTGAATGAATCATAGCATGGCTGCCTACTAAATCAATGTAAGTGGATCTTCAAAGTCTTCTTGTTTTTTACAATGGAAGAATAAATTACAGCAAGCAAGTTAATGAAATATCCTACAGTAAGATTCCTGGCTCTTTAAGGCTTTGTACTTTTGATTCCTTAAAAAGTAATGAAACTTTTTAAGATTTTGAGCAGAAAAGTGGAGATAAGGAATCAGTGTTTTTCAGAGTAGATCCTGCTGTGGTTTTTGAAAAGACTTGGTATTTGGGAAGCATTTGATGTGAACATCTTGAATTTCGGCATTGTTGTAGTGTGTTACAGGCATTTCTGCCATCAGAGGTTTGCTGGGTAACAGAAGGTGCAGCACTGGTCCTGCCCAGCCTTGCTCCCCACTGCAGGCTCCCTGTGGCATCTCGCTGTATGTTGGAGTGCTCAGCTCCTCTGGTGCTGTTGGGAGGTGTTTCGGAACTTCAGCCAGTTCCTTACCCAGGTGCTTGGCACTGAAGCAGCTTCCAAACTGGGCTCAAGAGGGAGATTTCTTTTGGGTAAGACTGGCAAGGCTGTTCCTGATTCCCTGGAATGCTGATGGCTACAGCTTTCTGTATCTGCATGTGAGCGTGGGGATCCAGGGAATTCACTGTACTCTCCTGTTGTGTGTCTTCTATGGCAACTTTACATAACAGACCAAAAATTAAAGCTTAACATGGAAAAGTCTAAGCCTGTGTATAGGGTTTGAGGTAAGAGAAGGAATGAATGCTTTGGCTCAGGTTGCAAATACAGGGGAATGAGCCAATTGATTCAGCTCTGTGTCCTTCTGCTTCATTCTTCTAAGTGAAGGGTTCTTCAAAACTGAACAGTGAGATGAATTATGAAAGGGGAAAACAGTTTCTTCAAATGTACATCACAGAGGATGTCTGGCTTAAGGATTTCCAAGGAGCAGGAGGAGGCCAGTTGTGGAACATCTTGAAGTAAATACTGAATTCTTCTTGGAAGATTCAACTTCAAAATTCTATTGTGACCAGTTAGCTAAATTTCTAAGAAAGGTACAATGAGTTCAGTTGGTTTCCTGCAACAAAGCTTTAGGAGTGTGCCACTTTGAAAAGCCGTAACCTGAGGGAACTCTGACGTGGCTCTTGGCAAACTGTAGGAGTGTTGTAGACAGTATATGGATTTAACTGAAGACAAGATTAAGGAATTATGAGAAGCTTTTGTGCCATAAGTATCAACTCCTTTATTGATATGGCCAAAGGTGGTGTGGGGCCTCATCCTTCAGAGCAGAAAGCCAGGACAGCCCGCTGTGATCCTGCTGGTGGGTGTTGAAGGTGGCACAACACCTTGGTTATTGTTTTTTGTTATTGGTGAGATAGGACTTCAGTATCCAGAGCAGTAGAGACTTGAAACTCTGATTTCCGGCTTGCCTTCATTTGGTGGGGAATGGCAATTTCTGGGGAAGTGTGGTGGGGGGGAATGGCCTGGTGGCACTGGTGTGTGCCTGGAGCAGTTGGCAGAGCAGCCTGGGGCCAGCTCTGAGCTGAAGTGCTGAAGGGTAGGAGGTGATGTGTAGGCATGAGTCCCCAGCCTGGCAGAGGAGCAGCAGTGGCAGTGTGTCCTGGCTGTCCCTGCCTGGCCTGCCCTGCCTGCTGCTGTGGCCTCCTGTCCGTGGTGGTGTGGAGCAAGTTCTGTCCATGGTCATTGTGTTCCACGCTGGGAGCAGGGTTAATCGTGCTGCCTGAAGGTGTTGTCACACCCTGTGGGCCTGGGGGAAAGAGACTAGAAAATGGGAATTTTCTTTTGATGGATTGGAGTCTGACCATTTCTAAAATGAGCTTTGTTCCATTAGATTTAATTGAATTCTTATGCTTTATTGACATGATCATAGGATGGCTACTGTTGCCTCTTCTTTTCTCAGCTCTGTTTTATTTTCTTTCCCTTCTAATACCTAATGAAGATCTAAGATTATATTGGAAAAACAGACTACTCATGTAAGAATTTGTACCAGCTTTATAATCCGAGTCTCACAGTTGGACTCTTCTCCACTGTGTTACTTTAACTCTTAAAATCCTTCTTCCAGAGTGGTTGTGTTAGCTGTGTTCAGTGTTGAAAACAGGAAGATTGTGCTGGATGCCCTTGGAACTGCTGATGTGTGCACACAATGCAGTACCTGCATATTGGGGCCAGGCCAGAGTGCCCTCTTGCCCTTTGAATCCAGCTAAAAGAGCTACCCCAGGGTGCTTTCCCTTTATAAAAGAAGCCTGAAAGTCCGCTTCCCTTAATTGGCAGAAATGTGTATATATGCAACAGCTTTAAATATAATCTGCTTTTAATTTTGGGAAGCTGGTTATCTTTTGACACCCTGACAAGCTGTTGGAAACTCACTAAATCTTTTAAAATCTCTTGTTAAAATAAAAGGGAATAGCATTTTATTTTAGGACTGGCTTGAAAGGTTGCAATTTAAGAGATGGGTAGAGGATAATTTTGACTTTTAGCAATTTCTGAGATTCACATGAAGCAAGTGGCCTCTTCAATAAGTTGTTTTAAATAGAAAATAAGTGAAAACAATATTTTGGGAGTTGAAAATGTGGGAATTGGGAATTTTATATATAAGTAAATAAGGAAGGAAATATTTGTGCTCAGTTTTGGTTCTGGCATATCACAGAATGGCCTGGATTGGAAGGGACCTTAAATCTATCCAGTGCCACCCCTGCCATGGGCAGGAACACCTTCCACTATCCCAGGGTGCCCCAAGCCCTGTCCAGCCTGGCCTTGGGCACTGCCAGGGATCCAGGGGCAGCCACAGCTGCTCTGGGCACTCTGTGCCAGGGCCTGCCCACCCTCACAGGGAGGAGTTCCCTCCCAATATCTCATCTAACCCTACTCTGTTTGAAGCTGTTCCCTTTTATTGTGTTACTTCATGCTCTTGTAAATATATATCCTTAAATCCTGAGGTTGTCAATGGATTTCATACTTGTGGTGATGACTTTTATTATTAGCCCTGTTCCAGAAGGAATAAAGAAAGGGTCATGTCAGCTGTGTTGGAGTTTTGTAATCTCCTGGCTGTTTGAAGCTCACAGCATTGGTGGTACATCATCTCTCACCCATCTGGAAATCTGTTTCTTAACCCATGTTAAAGTAATGAGTTGTGTTCCCCAGAGCTGGGTAGGGGATATAGCTTTGGGTTGATACTCAGAGCTGGCCTGTGCTTGGACAGAAGCTTTTTTGCTGTGTCCCAGTACAGAAGTAGCATATTTTTATCTTAAAATGTGCCACTCTTGGTTGTATTATTTAAGATGATGGAAGGGTGTTACATAGGGGGGAGCAAAATCAAGTATCTTGGTGTGGTTGCTTGGGCAGGCTGGCAGCTGTGCTTGGGCTGAATTTAGCTGTGAAGGTGTAGAGTGCCTGGGTGGGAAAAACTTCCTGGGCAAGATATTATGTATGGGGATGGTTAACCCCAGGCTCTCCAGCTGTTGGGATTTCTAAGCAGTTAAAAATAAGGTGTTAAATAAGTGGAGCCTCCTGGGACCGCATCAGGCAGAGATTTCGGTGCAGCCCTTGCCCAGTTTGGTGTGAGGAGCTCCATGGGACTCACTGTCAGCTGTCACTTGTCAAGTGCTGGTGGAGGTTTTTTAGTCTCATCTGAGACAGGCTATTTTTATTTTGGCATTTGGCCACATGGACATTTTTTCATACAGGTTTTTGGGAAGCCTCTGAAAGAGCACCTAGCTATAGCAATCTTCTTTCTGGTCATCTCTTGCTGCCTGCAAATCTCTGACCCTGAGGCCCTACCATTTTCTAAACTAAGTCTTAGCTGTTCTCTGTGTTTCTGAGATGCAGAGAGATCCAAGGATAACAATGTGGATTCCAAAACTTACTGTCATATAGGAATTGTGGTACTGGAAGCTGGCCCGAAAAGTGAGGGAGAAATCCAGAATTTACTCCTCTGACTATATGCAGGCATTACTTTCATGCTTTGTGAATGCCTTCTGGAGGAATTGCTCTAGCTGTGCAAAGTGGCCTTTGCTTTTCATAGTTAACCAATGGCATTGTTAGCATCTGAAACCCAAATTCTTTGCTCCTGCACCAGATGCAGCCCCACAGGCTATGAAATGTTGAAGCGTTTTACGAAGCGCTGCCTAGCTTTGAATTCCAACCAGGGCATATCCAGCCAGGTCATCGCTCCGAGTTGTTTACGGTCCCAGGAGCTGTGGCAGCTCGCTCTGTGTTTACAGGGCTTTCTGCTGCTTTCTGCTTAACTCCTACACGCACACAAATCAAAGCTTTTGCTCAGACTTTGAAAGCATCGGAGCTTGGGAAATAACTGCAGCCCTGCAAAGGCGTGCTGAATTCACCTCTCTATAGAATTCTGGCATGCTGAAACACCTGTACAAATGGAAATAAGGACCAAAGTGTGATTTCCCAGCCCTTCCTCCCTGCACAAACCCCTCTGCCCCAATGCCATGCAGTAGCTGTACTTAGAGGTAGCCACATGCAGCATTAACCGTCAGCCATATTTCACAAAGGTTTTGTTTTAGAGACTCAGGTTGGCTTAGGAACCTTTCCAGTGGCTGATGCTATGCTGTGTGATGCTGAAGCCAGCCCCTGCTGTCCCCCCATGCAGGTGACCTGATGAAGAGCGCGTCGGGGGAGTTTGCAGATGACCCCTGCTCGTCGGTGAAGCGCGGGAACATGGTGCGGGCTGCGCGCGCCCTGCTCTCCGCCGTCACCCGCCTGCTCATCCTGGCTGACATGGCCGACGTCTACAAGCTGCTTGTTCAGCTCAAAGTTGTAAGTGCAGGGCTCTGCTGTGCCTGGCACGCTGGGGCTGCTCTGCCGGGTGCCCACTGTGTGTGTGACCCCATGGGGCGTGCACTGGCAGCGGCTTCCTTCGGCAGTGGAGAGGGTCTGGGGGATTTTGCTCTCAGCAGAGTGTGGGGAGGGTCTGGGGGTTTTTGCTCTCAGCAGAATGTGTGCAGTGGGCGTGTGTCACTCACTTTCATATTCACTGTCAGTAGCTTTTGACATTGAGCTGCACTCTGTTCTGAACTTTTAGTACAGAAACTAGCTGAGCCCTGGTCTGCAGCTGCAGGTGAGAGCCAGCCCTTTCATCTTACAGAATTTGGCTTTCTTATAACCAGTACTCCTTTGCAGCTGCTATGGATGAGTATCTTCAGCAGGCTAAATAAAAATGAAAGTGGACTTTGTTCATTCCTTCCCATGAGCAGCAGGGTGGGCGAGTGGTTTGTGCAGAATTTGAAGTGAAATGACATTGGGTCTTCCTTTGCAAACGAGCTTTGAGGACTCCCCTTGTGCCCTTTGGCCACTGCTATGGCCCTGCCAGGGCCCTCGACTCCTTCGTGCTCTTTCAGATGTGTGTTCTTGACTGTCTCTGGTAGCTGGTGACTATGAAATAGTAGCTAAGCACTGTATCCTATTAGCCTTTAAAGTGTCTCTCTCCAAAATATAATGGGGCAGAGGAAGATTGCTTTCTCTGACTGCCACGAAATACATTCTGAACTACCTCCTTACCTGTGGACTGTATTGCTTGGAAAAATATGTGAATATATATTCTTTTAGGTGGAAGATGGTATCTTGAAACTAAGAAATGCTGGCACAGAGCAGGACTTGGGTATTCAGTACAAAGCCCTCAAACCAGAAGTGGACAAGCTTAACATCATGGCAGCCAAAAGACAACAGGTATAGTGTGGCCACTTTCTTCTATATATTAATTCTTACTTTTCTTTTCCAAAATAGCTTGCTGCTCCTGGAAAGTGCCTATTCTGTTAATACTTTTTACTTTATTTCTTTACATTATTGCTGAGTACTTTATGTTTTGCTCTGCCATGTTAAGGAGCTGTGAGTTTGCCTGGTAAGCAAGAAAAGTGTGCTTGGCTGTAGGGTGCTGCTTCTGATGGAATTCGTTCATAGTTGCATTTGTTTATGTCAATGTTTTAGCACCTTAATGACATGCTGCTGCCCAAGAGCTGCACTTGAGGACAGGGAGCTGAGATGTGTCTCAGTCCTGGGGCGCTCTCCACTAGACCCTGTTGCTGTTGTAGTTCACGCAGAGGGACTGAACATGTCCCCGTGCACAGGGAGCAAAAGCCACGGCTAGGCTCAGCTACAGCTTCCTGAGGAAGTGAGTGGTGCTGCTCACTGGTCTTGGCTGAAATGTCCATTGGAGGAGGGGTTTAAATTCTTGTTTGTTGTGGGTATGTTCTGTGTTTGGATAGCTTGTGCTTAGCCTTAAATTGCGTGTGAAATTTGTTTTGTTCAACAGCGCTGGTGTGACTCATTCTTGAGTAGTTAAGTTTTCAGAAGAAAGCAGAGGTGTGGGCAGTTTAAGTTATCAGAAATAGCATAATTCTTTCAGAGCATTTTTTGCCTCTTTGTTCTGTAGATATGTACAAACCAAAACTGCTTATGCACCTCTGACACTGCTTGGGTTTTTTTGCACAGATTTGTCTTAGAAAATAAGCTGGGTACAGTCAAAAAGGGATTGTCAGTTGGTTATGTATCTCAAATCTGATTGCAGTAAATGGGAGTAGGGTTGTGATGGCAATGCAATAAATGCTCTAAAACTGCTTTGTGATGGATTGTTCCACACTATGGGAAGTGGTTGTACAAAATCTGTAAATCTATGTGCCTGCTTGGAGTGCCCTCCCTGCTCAGTGTGTACCTTACAGAGGTCACCTATTGCCCATTCATTTTAGAGAGTCTGACAGAATTTTTTTCCCTTTTCTCAGTAAGGGAGTCCTTGTCTTCATCTTCACTGCCTCTTTGTTAGATTTAAGAGGTAATTTTGAAATGCTGCTGCTAATAATAATTGTGGTTGTTCCTCCTTTCATAAACTTACTGTTTGTGCTGGACTCAGAGGCTTTATCTGATCATGGTGCTCTGTTCCAAAACAGAGGTGATGGTGCTTTAGAGAATTACAGCACAGAGTGTTTGGGAAAAGACTTATGGACTTGCTCACTAATCTTGAATTAGTGGTAATTACAGTCATTGGATTAATTTTGTCTCATTGGAGGTGAACAAGAAGTTGAATGAGATGATATATTTGTTCTTCTGAAATTAAGTACCTGAGTCTCTTGAGGAGAGTAAATGCCGTCTTCTAGGTGGGATTAAAGAAAACATTCTGGTTGTGAGCCTGGGAGTTTAAATTAAAGATGATCTTGCTTCTCATCTGCAAGTGCAAGACAGGACAGCTTTTAAAATGCTGGTCCAATGCTGCAGAGGAACAAAAAATCCAACGTCAGATTTTGAATTGTGATGTTGTGAATTGCCCTGCAGTGTTGTTGTTTTTGCTTTATGAAGCTGTCGTGTTTTGCAATTAGTTGAGCCCTTAAGGATAGGAATACTCAGCAGGCAGATTTGAGGCAAAGAACCTGCCTGTCCTTTGAAGATGTGGGGAGACAGTGTATGGATGTTGAATGTGGGCAATGCTCTCAAATGCTTTTTTTCCCCTTTAATTTTCCTAACAGGAGTTGAAAGATGTGGGTCACCGTGATCAGATGGCGGCAGCCAGAGGAATCCTGCAGAAGAACGTGCCCATCCTGTACACGGCGTCCCAGGCCTGCCTGCAGCACCCCGACGTCGCTGCCTACAAAGCCAACAGGGACCTGATCTACAAACAGCTGCAGCAGGCGGTCAGCGGCATCTCCAACGCCGCCCAGGCCACCGCCTCGGACGACGCTGCCCAGCAGCAGGGCGGGGGCGGAGAGCTGGCCTACGCCCTCAACAACTTCGATGTGAGTCAGAGCCTTGCTGGGAAAAAGCCCTCCTGTTTGTTCCCCTGGTTTGTTAGCCACAGCTTGCTTTTATTGTTATTACCTGGAAGATCATTTTCTACTGAAGTGCAGCAGGTTGTAGGCAAAGTAGGCTTTTTTTAAAAAAAGCCATTTTCCAAACTTGGGTTGATGGAATGTAGAAAGTTATATATGTGGTTCTTGGTGATGGAAGGCTGTCAAGTTAAACTAGCTCTGAAATAGCAGTTAGCCTACTGCTACATTAGATGGTTTGTTTGAAATTGATTATTTCATAATATATTTGTGTAATGTATTCTTGGAGGTGACAGAAGTGATTTATTAAAAGTGAATCATGTATTTGGGATTGCTGAAGCTACCTCTTGAGAGGAACATGAAGTGGGAAGTTTTAATATGATCTTTGCTTGGAAATGAAGTCATTTCATACTGATAGGTTGTACTGATCTGTCATGTTCTTTATCTTGCATTCAGCACGTTGCTGAGGACAGTCATGCATTTTTACTGAGATCGCTTTCCTTTTGAAGCCAGGATTCGGTGTCTACCTGATTCAGCCTCTGAATTTTAAATACTGTGGCACTAACTTACTCTAGAACTTTATTTAATACTGCAAACCCATCACTCAAAAGGCATTTAATAGTTGTGGTTTTGCCAGATTTTGCTCGCTTTCTCCTTTTTGCTCTTACCACTCTAGTTCCTCCCTTTCTGCCACGTGTATTTTGCCAGGATAAAGTTCTGATTGAGTTCTCCCTGTGTCTGATGGGAAGCCTTTTCCCTGTGATCTCTTGGATAACAAGAGGATGTCATGGCTGTCTTGATATTTGTGACTGATTTCAGTTTTGAGTTTGCCTTTCTGAAATTCCATCAGATGCTCAGTAAGCCTTTGGAGCGTGCCTCAGGTTAGCCCCAATGAGCTGCAGGTTCTCAGAGGTGCCTGTGGGAGGGGAAGGCAGCCCTGCAGCAGCAGCACTGTGTCAGGGGCTGGCAGTGAAGAAGCAATTCAGTGCAAGTTGGTGGATTGGCTTGTACAGCTCAAGCCAGCTAATGGGATTTCTGATAAATCACCCCATTTTACTATACAAACTCTCCAATATACAGCTGCAGACTACTTTTTGAGTGTTGCAGTTCACATGAAGCTTTTTGAGCTTTTAGTTCCACTTTGTGAGGCTCTTTAATAGCAGCAGTGCCTGATCAGCAGGCCAGCTTCACGATAGCTTTGTCTCATCCCTGCCAAAGGAGGCTGACAAAACAAATGTGTTGAGGTTCTTGGCAGATGTTATCCCTGCACTTCATTTCCTGCTACTGCTTGAGTGTTATTACACTCCCATAATAGAGGCTTTGAGCACACATGCCCTGAGATATTCTAGTGATGGTAAAATATGAAATGGCTACCAGAAGATAAGAAGCTGATTGTTATCTCTCTTTTTTGGTGGTGCAGTTCTGGAGTGGTAGCACACTACCATTGTATTAGCCAGTGGCTAAAAGTTTCAGGAAGAACGAGGAGGGAATGTGTTGGAGAGCACATGCCATGTTCTCATCCTGCTGTGATGGCTGTGTGGTTACTCCCTAGGGATATGAAGTGTGCTGGCTGGCAGAAGGAGGTGGTTGTGACGTGGCTGCTGAGGTTAGCTTGAGCACAAACTGGCTGAAAAAATTCCCATTTCAAAAAGCTTTGGGGCTTCTTTTAGAATAAAAAAATTCCACCCCGAAATAACCCAGCCTAACCTTAAACAAACGACCAGACCATGAAATGGCCAAATTATTTTTCTTTATTAAATTACAGACCTGTTTAAACAAATCACCTGAAAGAACTCAAAGGTGATAAATACTGTGCAGTTTCTTTCTGGGGAGCTTCCATGGGTGGTGGTGTTGGCCCCTCGAGAGCAGATGCATCAATGCTGCTATTTCAGCCTGAGTCTCTTGGTATGAGCTGTGCTTGCTAACACTGGCAAGAGAAACCTGTGGTAATTTTCTGCCACGGAGAAATTGATTTCTGTGTGGTTTGAAACCTTTATCTTGATGTTTCACTTGGAGAATTTTCGAGAACACAGTTGTATTTACCTGCTTAACACTGAAGAGAAGAAAGTCTGTGCAAAGTAGGGCAACAGAACACAATACATAGAGCTAATTTTGGATGTTTGTTTTCTTGTTCATGATGGGATAATTATATCTGACAAGTTAACTAGTGAAGGCCTGTCCAAATTGACATGTCATTAGGAAGAGTTCTGTACTTTGAACCTTATTTTTGCTGGCACATTTGATTTTTGCCATTCACGTAACAAGGCTTCCTATGGCCAAGTTTTGTTTAGCTGTCAAAGCAGCGCAAGAAATGACTAGCAATATAATCTGCTGGGAAACCTCTTAGTAATTTTACAGAACTACTCATGAAAATTCTCCTCAGTGCCAAAATGATGTTGTTTGCCTCTTAATGCCTGGTCAGGGGGTTGCTCTAAGTGTTGGTTGTGTGCATGACTTAACAGTAATACACTGCTTTGATGCCTTAGAGTGGCTACTTAGAACAGAGGCCAGACAAGATTAAGAGAATAAAAGTGGATATTTATTGAAGGCCTTCAGTAGATACACATTGGGCAGTCAAAGGCCTCAGAGAGGGGCTACACCCAAGATGGATGATGGTCACGAGTTTTTCAGGTAATTACAAGTTTGGTCCATTTACATATCAGGGGTTAATCCTCCAATTACACTTTCAGATAATGAAGTAATTTACTCCAAGTTTGCCCCCCACCCCCCCAATTCACTATTGTTTACATCTCTCAGGGCCTGAGACAGTGAGATGTCCTTGAGTTTCAGGCCCAGGGAGGAACTGGTTTGTCTGACCAAGATGCAAAGACAGTAGCTAAGACTCTATAAGGAGTTTAAGAGTTATACACTAAAGCACTACAGGATTTGAAAAATATAAAAGCTGAATCCTAAGGCATCACTTGGGCTGGTGACTGATTTGCAGAACTTTTTCTCTTGCTAGAAACAAATCATTGTGGACCCCTCGACGTTCAGCGAGGAGCGGTTCCGGCCGTCCCTGGAGGAGCGTCTGGAGAGCATCATCAGCGGGGCAGCGCTCATGGCCGACTCCTCGTGCACGCGCGACGACCGCCGCGAGCGCATCGTGGCCGAGTGCAACGCCGTGCGCCAGGCCCTGCAGGACCTGCTCTCCGAGTACATGGGCAACGTGAGTACCCTGCTCTGCTGGCTCGCTTTGGGAGGCAGCTCCATGGGATCAGCTAAAATACAGAATTGAAACTCCAAGTACCTGGGCAATGTCAGTACCCAGCTCTGCTGGCTCCCTTGGCGGGTGTAACTCCATGGGGTCAGCTAAAATAGGGAATTGAAGCCATGTCCCTCAAAGCTGGTTTGTTCCCCTGTACTCGGCACTGGTGAGGCCACACCCTGAGTGCTGTGTCCAGTCCTGGGCCCACAGATTGGGAAGGACATTGAGACACTTGAGCATGTCCAGGGGAGGGGAATGAGGCTGGAGAGGGGCTTGGAACACAAACCCTGTGAGGAATGGCTGAGGGAGCTGGGAGGGTTTAGCCTGGAGAAAAGGAAACTCACGGGTGACCTTATCACTCTCTACAGCTCCCTGAAAGGTGGCTGTGCTCAGGTGGGGTTGGTCTCTTTCACCAGGCAGCAACTGACAGAACCAGAGGACACAGTCTTAAACTGCATCAAGGGAAATCCAGATTGGATGTTAGGAAAAAGTTTTTCATGGAAAGAGTGATAAAGTTCTGGAATGGCCTGCCCAGGATGGTGGAGTCACCATCCCTGGGTGTGTTTAAAAAAAGCCTAGACGTGGCACTGGGTGCCAGGGTTTAGTTGAGGGCAAACTGTTGTTAGGGCTGGGTTGGACTCGATGATCTTGAAGGTCTCTTCCAACCCAGTGATTCTGTGAATTCTCTTCTGTCCCAAACAGAATTTGAGCAATAACAAGTGGTCCTGAAAGGTTTGTCATGAGGTGGGATGAAACCTTCTTAAATCACCAATGATACTTACCTTAAAACTGATCTCCAGTCTTTCAAACAAGTGTTATCATCATAAAGTGTTAATTCCTTGGCACTGCTTCTATTTCTCTTTTATGACTGCTGACATTGTTTTGTAGAGAAATTCAAGCCTCGGTTTACATAAGGTAACTGGGCTTATGCAAAAAGTTCTACTTCGCTTCTGTTGTCTCTTGGAAACTTTAACTGTGTCATCTTTGTAGCTGAAAGCATGAATTGTCAGAATCAAGTTGATTATTGTTGCTACTATTATGGTTTGAGTAGAAGTGATGTATGAAGTTAAATATGTGGTAAAAAATCTGAGAGCAGTTTGGTGTAAATATTGGGCTCGGAGCAGTTCTTTTCCAGTGTTTAGGCACTGAATGTGCGCACAGTGTCTGAAGCCTGAGAGTGTTTCTGCAATTGGAGTAAGTGTCATGTCATGCGGATGAGCTTCTGCATTTGAGGGCATCATGGTGTAATATTGGACTTCCTTCCCCTCCACTGCCCCTTTGCTCTTGTTTCAGTGGGTTTTAAGCTGAAGAACTTGCTCTGTTGAGAGGTGAGATCAGGGTATTGAAAGGTTATCGAGGAGACTACATATAATTGTTAAACTTCAATACTGTTAAAGCTGATTTCAGAAATAAAGTTGCAGAAATGGCAACAACTTCAGCAAACTGTGTGGCTTGTAGCACTGTGGCAAGTAAAATTGCCTGAAGAAATCTTAATGGGAGGACTTGAGGTCTTATTTATGCTTTTGAACTTGTTTGAGGTGCAGCTGAGTTCAGAGATACCTTTTTTAGGCAGTAACACTTATTTAGGAACGTTGCTGCATTAGTTACCTTACCTTCAAATCTTTTGGCCAAAGTGATTTCAAGACAGAGCAAAACTGGTCCAGGGGCTGCCACGTGTGGTTTGGGGTGGTGGAATTTGGAGAACAGATGCAGTGTGTGGTAGAGAGAAAGGAAAACAAGGATTTCTGTTTACCAAAGAGAAGGGCAAAATAATTGAACAAAACTGAAAGGCAAGTCTGATGTAGCCTGCGGGCTGAGCTAGGTATTCATGTAGTCTGTCTTAATTGCTTGTGAAAGTAGCTTGTGCTCAGCATTGACATTTTGTAGAACTTCAGACTGCAGCTGGGAAGCAAAGCACGAAGTTGTGCCACTCAAAACTCCTTTGAGCAGGGTGTTTTATGAGTCTGTGAAGCGTCAGCAATAATCCCTCAAATATGCTGCTGGATTGGATGGAGCCCTGTCAGCACGATTCCGAATGGAGCAGCCACCAAAGGGTAATTAAACATGTGCAAGAGGTAAATGCTCAGTCTTGCATGGAGGAGTTGGCATTTGTCTTATTGAAAGGTGGTCAAATAGCCATGTGAGAGCTTTGACTTCCTCTCACAGCAATGCCTGTCCTCCTCCTTCAGCCATGTGCTTTTGTCTCTGATAGGCAAGTTAAAGTAATCACACTGAGATGGGAAGAATGTATTCCCTCTGTTATCTCCTTGGGCACATTGTGAAATTAGTGGAGCATACTGCATTTTTTAAAGTCACTGTTATGTTATGATTGTAGACAGTGTAGTTGGGGAAATGAGATTAGAAATTCAGTGAAATGGAGTGGAAAAAGCAATTGATAAATTATGGTGAAAATGTGGGATGGTGTGTAAAAATCCATCCTGTAAACCCCTCTGTGATTAAGCTGGAGAATGACTAATAGTTAGGAATCTAAACAGTGAAAATGGTTTGATACATCTGCAGGAAGAGTAGGGATGTGCTGACTTAGAGTAGTGGCAGAGGAAATGTCATTTCATGTATATGTATGATATACCCACAGCTCCTGGGATGCCTTCCTCCAGTCTCCCTTTGAAGGAGGAAGTGAATTGGGCATTAAATCTGTTAATTGCACAGCACTTGCAGTGCATCGTAAATCCTATCCAAGTGCTAGAGTAAGAGGTATTTATTGGCCAAGTGTAAAAATTCAGAGAAGATTGGATGAGGAGTAGACTGGAAAGGCTGAAGCACAGGACTGTCTTGACACAGATTTCCTTTTTACCTTTAAATGCCTTCTCTTCAGTGACTTTCTCTAGCTTTTCGGGCTTTCTTTCTGATCTCTGGCAATAACAAGACTTTTCTAGACAGTTTATAACTCAAAGTTTAGTGTTTTGCACACAGAGTTTAACTGTTTCTCTGTGCCTGTCCTTGAAGGTCTGTAAGTCTGGAAGCATTGGCAGCTGTGTTATGGAGTGTGGCAGAAGTTTTTAGCTGAATAACAGGTTTTGGCAATAAACTGAATTGTAGGATCTCTGGACCCCCACTGCATCTGCTGGCAAGGTGATGAATCCTGTGATTATGCCCTTAAAAGAAGGGCAAGATTTGCTTGTTCAGTAGTTTGTTACAGAAGTTTGAATCTCCTTTTTCTTAGATTGGTGTGTGTATGCTTTCCTTTTTCATCTAGTACGACTTCTCTTGCCATTTTCAAGAGCAGCTTGGTCAGGCTAAACCTTCTACATTAAGGCCAGCATTGTGTCAGACATTGGTCAGTAGTGGGTCCTGTAAGCAGAAGGACAGGAAGAAGGGAGCTGTTTAATTTATTGTACCCCAAGTATCCCCCCAGTGTTGGCAGTCTGCAGCTCAGGCACTTCTGACCTTCTGGATTGCTCTTGAAAATGGCAAGAGAAGTCATGGCTAGTGGCAGGAGTCTGTTTCTGTGGATGGTAAGTGAGATGGGCTTTCATTACCTGCGTCCACTGAACGTCATCGGCCACTTTGTGACCCAGCCTCTTGGTTTATAAGCTACATTCTTTGAAATCCCAACTGTTCATTCCTTAATTGTAGCATCTGATTCTCTGGCTTTTCTCCCTCCTCTCCCACTTCGCCTGGGGAGAGCTGTTTTCCATTATGGCTTTTGCTCACTTCTCACAATTCCAGCAGAAAATAGTTTTCCTTTTTAAACTTGCATTGCAGATCCCTTCTGGATTGAAGTAGCATGGATGCCTATTTGCATTTGGGTTTTATTACTTGGAGTAAGCTTGATTCTTGCTGCTGGTGCTGAATGGCAGAGCTGGGAGGGGAAGGCCTAAATTCATTATTGATTCTGAGTAGCTTTGTGAAAGCAGAGTAGTCCAAGGTCTTGGTTCTGGGATCAACTGCCTGGAATGCAGTGAATTCACCACATCAGTTGCAGCTAAGTTTGTAATATAACTCACAGATGGCAAGACCCAGATCTTTATATGATCTGTGGCAGTCAGGCATTCTTGGTGTGTATTTTATTAATTAAACGAAGAAATTTCAAAGCATATTTGACTTTAGTTGAACATCAATTCCAGACTTAGGCAGGACGAGAGGGCAGAGCAAAGCATCGAACTGAATGATGTCAAGATTAATAGTGCAATCAATGAAGAAGTTAGTAAGAAATATCAGAAAATACAATGGAAACAGTCTTTTGGGTCTAACTCCATGGTCTTGTGTGGGTACATGTTGACCTGTTGCAGTTTGCTCCAAGTAAAGAGGATGAAGCTGTATATTTTTTGACACTGCTACCAGTTTATCCTGGTGTTGCCTTTGCACTGGCAGCTGGTGAGATCCCTCTCCCAGTGTAGGTACAGCCAACATCTCTGCTTTTCTGTTCTGTGCTACTCAGCTCTGCCTCAAAGTTAACATAACTCCAATGAAAACTACATGGATATCTAAACTACTGAAATGCATTAAAAAATGCCCAGTGGGCTGACAGCTGAAAAATTTCTCTATTTTAGAAAGAAAGTGTGTCACTGGCACAGGAATCCACAAACTTGGTTGTGACAGGTACGTGCTCTGTGCTGTAACTCTCTGGGTGTCATTAGCACAGGACTTGGGCAGCTTGCCTTGCTGTCAGCTCTGTGTTACTCATGGCAAACGCTGGATTTGGTGCCTTTGAGGCCGGGCTTTGAAGGGGTTTGGGGTTTAGCAGGGTAGAAAGCACAGGCTGTGCCCTGGAAGTGTAACCAGCAGTTTCCAGTGTGCTCTCAGTGTGCCCTGAACTTGCAGATGACATCAGTTACCTGACTGATATGTAAGACTGGAAATAAAAGCTTCCTTCAGCTTTTGACAGTCCATTTCGACTGCCTGGTGCAGAAGCCCTGAGGGCTGGGGGCAGCTGGGCTCCTTTCCATGAGCCAGCAGTGGTCGGAGGTGTCTGGCTCTGTTTGGTTTGCACAGGGAAATGCAGAGAGCTCTCATTTTCAGTCTGTTCTGTACCCCATCAATTTCTAATGCATTCAGCTCCCCTTTCATGCACACACCAGTAACTCAGCCATGTACCAGCAGAAACATTGTCAGGAATTGTAGTTTGGCGAGTGCGGAATGCGAACCCGGAGCCCCATTGTGTACCACATGCTCTTGTACAATAAAATCCCTTGTTACTACATTTGGAAACGATAAATCATGTTACATAAAGTAGCCTGACAGGTCCCATTTCAATGGGAATTTTAATGCTTTCATATTAACATTCTGACTGTGTCCTTGACTGTCTGGATTGCATTAGAGGTGCTTGGCAGCAAATGGAGAAAAGCCATTGGGAGCTGGTTCAGGGCAGGCATTCCAGGCACACATCACTTCAGGATGGCTTTTTATTTTCCCTGGTTTCCATCTTCTCTTTGGCCTCAAGTGCTTGAGCACCACAGCAGGGTCTGTTTGGGGGCGGGGATTGTGTTTCTTTGTTTTAGATTTTAACCTGACCTATGCTGGTATGGCACAACTTCAAAGTGAGGGAGGTGGTTGAGCCCAGGCTGTGTCCCTGCTCTGCCTCGGGGAGCTGCTGCAGGCCAGTGTGGTTTGGATCTCGGGGTCTCCAGAGAAGGTCCCAACACTGCTGGTTTTGGACCTGGTGGACCCATAATTTGTTAAATGCTTAGTTTGCACCCTTGTGTCTGTGTTCAGTGCAGTTAGGGGAATGTAATACTCCACACAAGTGCTGTTTGCTCAACCTTAATTGCACTATTTTGCTTTTCTTTCCTAAGCTTCTCTGAACATCTCTGCTGCTTGGAAAGTGATTGGGCAGGAAAGTGCCTGGCTTATCTATTCAATATCTGCTGGGAGAAATAATTTGTCTTCAGAACTACTAGCAAAGGATATTTCTACTCCTGACACACTTGCAATTTACAGAATGGAGATGTGTTTTCATGATGAACTTGCCTATTAATAATGTTGATCCACAGCTTTGTATTCCCATCAAGGATCCAAGCTTGGAAGGGAGCATGTGAATTTTCACATGACTGTGAAATTCATTTATAGCAAGTATCTATATACTGAAAGGGCTCTTGCATAGCCCTTTTAATGAAAGCATCTGTTTCTGTGGGAATAGATGTGAATTAAAATGGCACACTGATCTGTGTTGATGATAAAGATGCTGATAAAAATTCTGCCTTGAGATAATCTACACTTTCTTTTTTAATATTGTTTGTCAGTTTAAGATGCCTGAGTGCTGACGTGATGGATGTGGTTTGAAAGCCTGGATGGGTTTTCCTGTCATGGACTTTGCTGCTCAGTAGAGAGCTGTGCTGTTATGCTGGGCCCTAATTTCCATAGACATTATTGCTTTGACAAAAATGCTGCTTTTAAAAACAGATCATTTCTGAAGTGATAAGAGTTTTAAGTTTAATGCTTACAGGCTGCCATAGAGTAAATATTTCAGCATCATTGGAGTGAAGCTAGATGAAGATGGTGAGAACTTCACACTGTGTCAGGCATTTTTGGGCTACAGAATCAAGCTTTCAGGTGTTCACCCAACACCATCCTGGTTTGGGACTTCAGGGGTTTTCAGGAGATGTTCTGGCACCTTCTGTTTCTTAGGGAGTAATAGAAGCACTTATGGATTTTAAGAGACGTTCTGAAGAGTCCAGCTCATGCAAAGTTCTGTACACCTTGTGATCTTTGGGTTTTGAAACTCTTCAGAGTCTTTCTTCCCTGTCACCCCCAGTGATTTCCCTGAGCTTGTCCCAATGTTGATGTGGAATTGCTGTTCTGGAGACCCCAAACAACTTGGGGTGCCCAGCCCTAGAGGGGAGGGACAGCAGCACATCTGGGCTCCAGCTGTGTGCCCTGGGTGGGGGCACAGGCCAGTGCAGCCACTGATGCCAGTGGCACAGCTCGCAAGTCCTGGATGCTTTTCCAGACTCAAGACAGTTTCTGTGCTGTGCAGATGCATCTCTTAAAGAAGCGTATGGCTGGCTGAGTGCCTCCTGAGAGAATCCCAGCAAAGCCCAGCACTCAAACCTCAGGTCTGATTCCAGTAGGAGCCTAGGAGTCTCTTGAAGTCTTAAATCACTGCTGTGCTCCATCCACTGCCTTCAGCCTTTGCTGCTTGTTTGCTGCAGAGCTGCCAGTGAGAACTCTCTTAAATTGAATAGATTTGACAGCAGCTGGGACTTGTTCTGAACTGCCCTGTACAGTAGAACTCACCCTTGCAGCCTTTCCACGCTTGGCAGCATTTTTGTTACAGACTCTTAATGTATGTAAAAGAAGGAAGGTGGCTGCCCTCACTTACAGTGCTCACTGCAGCCAGCTGTGCAGCAGAGCTGAGCTCTAGTGCTGGCTCTGAACAGGAATTGCGTCCTGTGGATACTTTGAGTGGCAGTGTAGGCTCCCATCCTACCTGGTCCCTCCTTTCCCCCTTCACCCTTTGCTTTTGTGTTGGTGAAACACCTGGGTTTTTCTTTCTTGTCAGGCATATGTCCATCTCCAATGTTAACAATGTTTTAATCTTCTGATAGTGCATTGTAAATCTAGACCTTTCTTAATCTCAGGTTGATCAAATAACATTTAAGAGTGGTGCAGGGAAGACATGCAATAATAATGTGTACAGCCTTGTTTGTGATATGGAGGTTGACATTTTGCAGTGTTTTACTTTTGTTGAACTCTAAGTGGTTTTACATAAGTACACTCTAACACTGTTTATAGATTCTGCCTTAACATTGTGGTTTATGGCTTAATTCATTTGAATTCTACTGTTTTGTAGGAAAATATTTGAATTTTATCTGTCTACATAAGATCAAATATGTAGTCACCCCTAATGCAACTCCATTTGGTGATACTTGAGTAGTCTCTCAAAGTCAAATTCAAGGAGTATGGATGGAATGGAGCATGTAAGTTTGCACAGTGACTGCTGATCTGTGGATAAACAGTCTTTTAGCCTCCAGCAGGATCATGCTCTCAGTGTGCAGAAGTATTACACACACAACTGGGCTTTTCAAATCCTCTCGCTGGAGGAAGGGGGTGATGGAATTATTACAAAGCTGGAATACCACAGTTCTTGTATTGCAATGACATACTTGATTCTCAAGTCCTCGACTTCTTTTTCTTTTGCCTTGATCTAATAAAAACTCTGGATTAAGTTCCATCTGCAGGATGGGATTCAGGAGATAATGAAGGGACAGAAGGAGAACAGTCACTGTCCATGTACACACATGTCCCTTTGGCTGTGTGGTACCACTTGTCTCCTCTCCAGTGCTCCCATGACGTGCAAAACCCGTTGTGCTCTTTTGGTTTTTTTCCTTTCCAGTACCTCTTCATCTTTTTTACAGCTCCTGCTGCAAGCATTAGAGTCTTGATGGAAACTGGGATAGTCTCTTCCGGATGTGGTGTTTATTATCCAGACTCTGCTCTTGCTTAACCTGTTTTATCCTGTGTAAGAAAGCTGATGTTCTGTAATGCTCTTAATGTGTCCTGGAGCTTCAGACCTCCTTTGTCCCAGAAAGTCAACAGAATCAATACAGAATAATTAGCATTTGTGGCTTATCCAAATAGTGGCAGCCCTCTGGAATTTAAATAGAGGCAAAAGAGTGACTTAATCCTTCTCATGTCTGAGAAAAAGATGAGGCTTAAGCTGTATCTTGGAACGCTGTTGAAATAGAGGAAAGAACTTTGGCTTCCTCCTGGCCTACACAGGGACACATTCCTTTAGCAGGAGGGATGGGAGTTAAGAGGGGAAACAGCAGAGCCAGCTTGTGTATGGCAGGGTTAGAAACCTGCTCAGGCTATCTGAAAACACTTCATTATTTTGGAGACTGGATACTCACAAGTTATTTTTGCTGAACAGGCATTCTAGAAGAGTCCTTTCCTTACAATAAAAGCAGCAAAGCCAGAGGCTGTCAGGCCAGGAGCTGCCTTGCAGAGGTGGGCTAAAAGGTGCATTTTTCTCAACAGCAATTAAAAAAAGCACTGGCATTGAGCCACAAAGGGAAAACCAGGGCATGTGCAAAATTAACAGTAGGCAGTGAAAAATCAAACCCAGATGGTTCTGTGCTGGCTTTCACAAATACCTGTGCCTTCCACAAATGGAAGGTGTTTTTCTTTATTGTGTGTGTCAGAGTGAATGCAAATATTGTGGGATGTGCAGCCACTCGTGGAGTATCGACTCCACTGCCTTCCTGGTAACCTCTGTCTGTCAAGAAACAAGGCTTTTGCCATTCATTGGGTGCTCCACTGCTGCCATATGTGTCCAGAAGAAAAAAATTGCTTCTCAGCTCAGAATCTCTTTGATATGCCTGAGGTGCTGTCAGCTGTGGTTTGCTGAATATGATAACGTGAATTGACATTATCAGTTACTTTCTGAAACCTGCAGAGTGATGTGGGGAAATGAAGCCTGCTACTTCTCTGAAGGGGAAAGGCTCTGAAAACAGAGGGTTCTTGGTTTAGGATCAATTCAACTTCGTATGTGTGATATCTTGAGAGTGAAGTCTGTGAGGCACAGGAAGTGTGGGTGACATGGCAGTGTGTGGGGGAGTGACTGCACAGAGATGAGGAGCATCTTGGGGATGCAGGTGTGTCAGTCCTGGGTGCCATGACTGCTTCAGAGCATCCTTCTAGCTTGCCTCTCATCTGCTGGCGTTTAGGGAATTTATTTTGGCCTTGTATTTAAAGGATGGATTTCTTAAAAAAAAAACCCAAAACCATAAAGTGCTTTTTTGTTGCCTTTGATTGATTGAATTTTGGAGTAAGGTTCCCACCTGCAGGTGTGGCAGGCAGCTTTTTTAATATGATGACAGATGAAGGTTTGGCCATGAGGCTGCACACAGGGGCTGTCTGGGGGAGTTGGGACATTGACTATCCTAAACTATTCAAGACTTCAAATAATCTTGACACTGTTAAATTTCCTTTCATGTTGTCTTGATATATGAATGTAGTTGCATAATTTCTCCCCAGATTAAAATACATACAGAGATGTTAAGGAATGCTGGATATACTTAAGCAATTTCTTTGAAACACCAATCTCATTATGTGCTTGAGACTTCAGCTATTTTTTTGAGTTTATTTTCTTTTCTGATATTACCTGCAGCATTGGTATATGATGCTTTAAAAAGCCCCTGTTTGCTGAGTAGGAAGATAACCCTGGGACTTGTTTGTAGCATACACATTTTATCCTGTATCTGGTGTTGGAAGTTGATGGATGTTTTTTCCTTTCAGGCTTCCCAGCAGATGAATTGCAGCTGTGAATGTCAGTGGTGCCCAAGTCAGATCCCTCCATGTACATGCTGTCCCCATGGTTTTTAACCCAATACTCTGCACTGCTTTTAAGTATGCATTATTTTTATTCAAGTTCTCTTGACTAAACCCCAGAATTAATGCAATTAATTCTGCTTGTTTAGAGGTTGAGCAACTGGCTGTGTGATACTGCCCAGGTGGCTTCTGCATCTGTGGCTTCAGTCTCATTTCCCTCTTTTCAAAGGGTTTGTCTGTATCTCCCCCTCAGCACTCAGCCTCCTGGATTGTGTAGGGAGGAATGTGGGATGTGGGCCTGGCCTCTTCCCTACTGTGCCTTTGAACCTCTCCTTTGAGGACTCTTTACTGAGTCATGTTGGGGGAAGAAGGTGACTGGAGAGCTCTGATGTCAAGTACAAAATAAGACTGCAGCCATATCACTTGATACTGTTCCACTTAAATGCCAAATTGTGAATTTCCTTAGAGGCAGAATGAGTTTTTTGGGCATCTCTCCAGGAATCAAAGAATCCAAATTCTGGAGGTCAGTGGACTGAAAAAAGCCAAGAAAACAAGAAGTTAATGCAGAAATAACTGAAGAGAAAGAAGTTGAAGGACCTTCAGCCTTGTGCCCGGGCAGGTGACCCCTTTGGAGCTAATGGCCTACAAGATGGGCATGTTCCTTCCTGCAGGGCCCTTTCATTGGGAAGGCAGTGTCTTCACCAGGCCATGGAGGTGTTGATGTTCTTGTGAGGGTGGGTTTGCAGATGTGGCTCTCTGGTAGCCACAGGTGAGGTGGGTTCCTACTCCACCCACTGTGGTCAGTCACAGCTGTGCTCACTGCAGGGGCTGCTCCTGTGTGTGCAGGTGCTCAGGGACCTGCAGAGTGAGGAGAGCCTGTCAGGAATGTGTGTGGAGAGAAAAAGGTGGTAATTATGCAAATCTTCATGTCCTGTACACCCACCCCCCACCCCAATGCTCTCATGAGGGCTTTTTCACAGAGAATGTAAAACTGCCTTTTTGGTGGCAGATGCTGAATTCTCCAAACTTCCTCTAAATGTTTATCCCCAGTCCGTTTTGTAGTGCTGTGGAAACCTCTTTCCTCCATGCCTCCAAGTTATGGGTATCCTCAGCTGGACTTGAGAAACTCTTTTTGTAACAGCAGTGCACTCAAGTACACAGGGCACTTGTATCCCCTGGGAGTATTCCTGATGTTATTTCCAGTGGATTGATTATTTTATGCGTTGTGTAAACTTGCTCTGTGACTTTGATTCTATTACCCACTCCTGGAGCAGTGCCTGTGTGCAGGGAAGGGTGCTTTCAGTGCTAGACTGCAGTGAAGTGTAGATTCAGTTACAACTTATTTCTTGGTGTAAAACTGAATTTACCAGCTGGGTTTTTCAGATTACTGTCAGCTTAAGTACCTTCAATCTCCTGCTTTTTCTGTGCCAGTTTTTGCAGTTCTGTGTATTAATTCTGTTAATTTTTAATAGCTATTATTTTATCGTCTATCTAATGCTAATTCAAATTGTGTATCTAACGATCTCTTTAGAAGTAAAAGGTGATACAATTAAAAGTGTGAAATGTCTCGGCATCCCATAGCACTCAGCTTTGTTTTCCTTCCTTTTCCTGGATGCTGAGGTGATGCTGCCTTTCCCCTGCATCTCAGATGTGCTGAGTGGTCCTAAATGGTTTATTTCCTTTGACATTCATTTTCTTTTGAAGAAAGACAGCTACTTCGTATGTGTCAGGCTTGTACTGGAATTCTAAGTACTTCAATGCATTCTTATTATCTGCAAGGGTGGCTGGCTAATTAGTTAGCTTAGTAAATAATAGCTTGGTGATGAAGGTATGCACACCACATTTCTGGGCTTTTTAATCCCCGGTGCCCCAGTGAGTCACTGGCTCTGGGTGAATGGAGGTGATGTGGATGAGGCTGGCTTGGTCTGAGTGCACTCAGTGGGATCCCCCTCCTGGGCAGCCAGGGCTGAGCCCTTTTGGCTTCTCAGGGACTTCACCTGACTTCACCTGACTCCACAGATGCTGACCCTGCAGAGCTGCCCCAGCCCTGGGCCCAGCACAGGGAGGAGCTGGAGCTGCTGGAGCCAGGCCAGAGGAGGCTTCAGGATGAGCAGAGGGATGGAGCAGCTCTGCTGGGAGGAAAGGCTGGCAGAGCTGGGAATGTTCACCTGGACAGGAGAAGCTGTGGGGTGAGCTCAGTGTGGCCTTGCAGGGCCTGAAGGAGCCACAGGAAACATGGAGAGAGAGAATTGACAAGGGGGAATGGCTTCCCACTGCCAGAGTAGCTTCAGATCAGATATTGGGAATGAATTGTTCCCTGGGAGGGTGGGCAGGCCCTGGCACAGGGTGCCCGGAGCAGCTGTGGGTGCCCCTGGATCCCTGGCAGTGCCCAAGGCCAGGCTGGAGCAGCCTGCGACAGTGGAAGGTGTCCCTGCCATGGCAGGGGTGGAATGAGGTGATCTTTAAGGTCCCTTCCTACTCAGACCATTCTGGGATTCTGTGATGGAGAGGAGATACTGCTGCTTTTGCTGCTGCCAAGGCTTGAGGTTCTTGACAATTAGTCAGCTTTTCCTGCTTGTCCTGGTTTTTAATGCCTATTGCTTCCTGTCAAAGGCAACTTCATACCTACTTTTTCTGTTGGTGTATGGCAGGTTAAGGCTGCTGAATCCCCCCCTACAGGAAACGCTTTTAAATCTGTTGCAAATTAAACCTATTTCTATTTCTAATAATGAATAAAGGATACATTAATTCTAACTTTGAATGTCTTGTGACCATATTGGTAGGATTGCTTTATTATCTGTTTCTCCAAGCTGTCTTGCCAGGAGTTAGGTGGCTTTATTCCCAGATTTATAATGCATTCTCTTCCTCTTGGAAAGGGCATATGCTGCCTTGGCTCACTCCTTTTAATTTGAGTTTTGCAGGGGTCTGTGTTGTTCCAATTTTAGTTCTATTTCTAAAGCCTTTTGCACACATGTAAAATTTGATAAAAACTACAATATCTCAAGGCTTTTACAATTACTGCAGGTGTAAACTTCAGCCTCCTTTTTCTGCTTCTGGATATATCTATTAATTTGTGTAATCTGCAGAGGAAAAGCTTGAGATATTCCTTAGATAAGGTGGCTAATTAACATAAAAAAGAAAAACCAAACCTGTAAAAAAGCAGCTCCAGTGGTAGATTCAGCAGCTCTCTGGTGGCTCCTGCCAGAAGTGGTTTGTCCCCCTGATTTGGTATTCTGAGACATTCCCCCATCCATCCTGCTTCTCCCATCTAACCAGGCATACTGGAAGTGAGATGAATTGACCTGTAGCCAAGCTTAACCAGTCGTCACTCAGCAAAATCCCTTGGGAGGAAACAGCTGGAAGTGTTGACAAAATATTGGGCAGCCCCCCTTGAGCTCCTGGTTGTCACTCACAGCAGCCTGGGTCAGATCTCACCTGGCTGCACTTGGCTGGGGGGGTCTAGCATTATTTTGATCTGGGTGCTGCATGAAGACACTCTAGGTTTAAAACTGAGCTTTTATCAGCAGTTGTGATCTGTTCCAGGGCCTATGGGGGTTGTTGTGATGTGGTGCTGTCCTGCTCCTTTTCCAGCACAGGTTTTGTGCTCCTGTCTGGGCTGGGGGGCAGCTGGGGGCTGTGGTCCAGGAGAAAGAGCAGCCTGGCTGGGAGTGCTGGAGTCCTAAGCCCTGACACCTCACAGCAGGGAGGGGTAGGAGCACGGGATTGCAAACTGCAGGAGCAGGATGCCAGACCCACTGCCTAGTAACCCCTTTACGTCTGGAGGTGGGTGAGATAGAGACACAGCACTCCTGTGCCTCTGTGACATGGAGGCTGGAGCTGCCCTGGGGTGGAGGGGGTGACCCTGAGAGGGGCTCAGGGGGTCAGAGTGTGCTGTCAATAGCCCCAAGGTATGGGGCTCCATCCCCGTGTGGGCCATTCCCTTGGGAGTTTGAGGCCCTCTGATCCTTGTGGGCCCCTTCCAGCTCAGGATATTCTGTGTTCTGTGTGCTGCTGGGAGAGGGGCCTGGCACCCTGCACCAGGGCAGCCAGAGCCCTGCAGCTGCCTCTGAGCTCAGCTAAGAAACACTGCAGGGTAACAAGAAATAGAAACCTCTGCCATTTTGCAAAAGGTTTCGGGTACATTTGCTTGGTTAATGCTGAGTCTGGTCTGGCTTGCAGAGCCCCAGCATCATGATGTAGTGGAAACTGGGGAGACTCGATTCCATGAAAAGTCAGGTTTAGCATGTGGTGTATTATTGCCAATTTGGGTTTTCTTTTGCGCTTTTAGGGAAAAGATGTATGTTGTTACCGGATGACTTTCTTGGCACCCTGGCACTTTCCTACCATTACTGATCTTAAAAATAGATATTTTTGCTTCAGTGGTAGAAATGTGCTGCAGAGGTGTAGCACCTTTGTGCTATATATCATAAAACATATGCTATTAACTTGCTAGATATAAGAATAAGCCTTAAGAGAACACTGGTAGATAGATCTGTTACCTAGAAGTGGCATAAAAGTAGTACAAAATGTTTGAGAATCTGTTGTTTTTCAGACCTGACAAACACCTCTCTTCATCCCTTCCTCCCCCACACCACAGGTGCAGGTAATAGTAAAAAAAATCACTTTTTGCTGTTGCAATAATGTTTTTTTCCCCTCAAGAAATAATACATTGATAGCACTAGACAGTAATTTTAAAGGTTTGGTTTCACCATCACTTAAAAGAAGACTTACAGGATCATGGAATATCCTGACTTAGGAGAACCCACAAGGATTCCAGTGCCCTGCCCAGACCCCCCAACAATCCCCCTGTGCATCCCTGGCAGCGCTGTCCAAAGGCTCCTGGAGCTCTGGCAGCCTCGGGGCCGTGCCCATTCCTGGGGAGCCTGGGCAGTGCCCAGCACCCTCTGGGTGAAGAACCTTTCCCTGATCTCCAGCCTGAGCCTGAAGTCCAAAAAGCTCACATCAGCTGGCTTTCCTCGATCAACCAGGTGGGATCCCCTGTTGCAGAAGCGAATCAGGTTTGACAAGCAGGACTTTCCCCTCCTGTAGCTGTGCTGGTTGTGGCTGATGCCTGTGTTGTCCTCCAGGTGTTTTTCAACATCTCCCAGAATAATCTCCATAACTTTACCCAGCACTGAAGTGAGACTGACAGGCCTGTGGTTTCCGGGGTCCTTCTCCTTGCCCTTCTTGAAAATCAGAACAATGTTCCTCAGCTTCCAGTCAGCTGGGACCTCTCCAGATTCCCAACACCACTCAAAACTCATCAAGAGAGGCTTTGTGATGATATCAGCAGCTCTTTGAGGATTCTTGGATGAATCCCATCAGGCCCCCATAGGTTTGTAGGGATCCAGCTGGAGCAGCAGATCCTGCATGCTTTCAGGGTCACCTGGAAGCTGATCATTGTCACAGTCATGGTCTTCCAGCTCAGGGCACTGGGACCCCCTTGGTCCATGATCCATGTTGAAGACAGAGGCAAAGAATGCATTAAACATCTCTGCCTTTCCCTGTCCCTGTCTGTGAGATGATCGTCCTCATCCTGGAACTCACTGAAGTCATTTCTACACTGCCTTTTTTCATTAATATCTTTGTAAATTGTTATTATTCCCCAGTTCTGGCAGCTCCAGCTGAGCTTTGTTCACACGGATTTTTGGCCTGCAGTGGGGAGAGCAGCATCTCTGTGTTCTTCCCATGTCACCTGCCCCTGTTCTCACTGGGCACACTCCTTCCTTTTTAGCCTCATTTCCAGCCTGGCCTTGGACACTTCCAGGGCTGAGGCAGCTACATTTGGTTGTTCTTAAGATGTGAATTCTTACAAACCAGTCCCAGTGTTTTTAGCTGTTCCCAGTTTTGCCCTTGAGTGGGAATTCCAGACTGAGGTACAGGGATTAGGAATCATTTTTAGCCAGGAGCAATCCTGGAGCTTTTGGTCAGTTGCCATTGAAGTTAAAAGATGCTGTGAAATGTGGAGGAAGACCTGTGTGCTCTCCTGACTTTTCTTTTTCATTAGGGAACCGACTGCAAGACTGAAGTTGCAAATTATAGCTCTCCTGTGAGAAAATAAGATTTTTGGAGGTTTTTTTATATCAATGAAATGATTGGAAGTATGTTACTAACTTGAAATATTTGGTTTGAAGACAGTGGTTTTGATAACAGAGGTAATAATATAATAATCTCTTGATTATAACTGCATTACATAAAAAGAAGTGACCAAACCACTTGTCAGAGTAGAAATCAGCCTGTGTACTTGCCTTGATAGAAATTGCTTTAATAATCACAAAAAAAGTCCTATTTTCTGCTCAGAAGGAATGTGGGTTTGATTTTTTTTTCCTGGCTCAGCTCACTAAAACCTGTTCATGTTCTTTATCATATTTTTCACCTTGTGCCTGTGAACAATCTGGATCAAGTATGTGGACTTGTCATTTAATCCTAGTCCTGTCAGTAGTTAAAAACACTTCTCTTGCATAAGCAAATGTAGCAAACAGGATGGAGTAATTATAAAAAACCCCTTTTATAACTCCTTCCATGAGTAAACGTCCCATTAGAGGGTTTGTTTTGAGATTTACTTTTGACTTTTAAATATTTTTGATTGATATCAGTTAGTTCCCCAGGATCACTGATTGCATGTATTTCATAATGTGACACAGGAAATCCACCTGAAATGTCTCTATTTTATATATATTTAATTAACTGCATATGTGTGCATAATGAATGCTTTAGAGGGATAGGGTGGTTGGGTTGTTTTGTTATTTGCATAAGCTCATATTTTTGGAGTGGTTTCCTGGTATTTTCCTGCTTCCCATGGGTGCCTGCTGGCCAGGCAGGGTGGACTGGGTTTTGTTGTTGATTGTGCCAGCACAGCCTCAGGTTGGGGCAGTGGCACTGAGCTGTTTTCTACAGTGGAGCTATGTTTGCATGAACAATTGAAATTGCTTTCTAAAGCTGATGATCAGGTATTAATTTGCCTGATGGAGACTACTGGTTTTGAATAAATGGACAGTAAAAGTAGGTGTCAGAAAGTTCCTCTCTTGATGATGCAGCTTTATTGGGGCATATTCAAATGATGGAGTGCCCACTAAGAAGAAAGAAGCAGTCTGCAGCCGGGTGGCATCAGCTCATTTGAATGTGGCATAAACCTTTTTCATGTGTCTCTGGACACTCTCTTGGCACCCTTTGTCAAGTTAATTGTTGTCCATAGACAGCTCTAGGTATGAAGGGACAATATCCCTGGGATTTATCTGCTGGATGCACTGGAGTCTGCCTCCTCTTTGTCTATGTTTCCATTTGTCCCTGTGTTTGAGGGTGTGCTGTCAGACAGGAGGGGCTGGGGAAGATGTGGAGCACTCATATCCCACAGCTCCAGCAATGATCCCACTGCTATGCCCCTGCTGTGTGCTCAGGAGCCTCCTGCTGCTGGCCTGGGCCCTGCTGGGAAGGGACAGCTCTGCAGCAGGGGGGCAAGGGCTTTGAATTCATTCCAGAAACACCTCTTGGGTGTGGAACAAAGCAGTGGTTTTATCCAAGTTTGAAATTTGTTAACAAATATTTACACTGGTGACTAATCCAAAACTTGACGTGGAAGAGGCACTGCAGCTTGTTCAGCAGTTCCCAGCACTGAGGGTATTTTGAGTGGTCTGTAAATAACTGGAGTTCCTTAGTCCTGATGCTGATGTGTTGTTACAAAGTGAGCTCTGGGGGGGTTTGCTGAGTTTAACTATGGGTGGTATTGTAGCTGGTCTAGAGACTTGCTCTGCGCTCACTGGCAGGGAGGAATGAGGGCAGGAGCTCATGGCATGTTGAGCCACTGAGGCTGATACTTCGTAGGTTCCGTAAACAGTTGTCCTGATTTGGCAAAGGCAGGACAAGGGTGAACAGACAACTCCTAAAAGTTCAGTAGAGGGTGAACAGGCATCTCCTAGAAGTCACCAGAGATTCTAGGAACTTGTCAGAAGTATCTCATTTTTGTTCTGTTCAGGAGTGTAGTGTCATGTTAATGATGCAGTACCTGCCAAAGCTCAGTGGGTTGGTTTGTTTGTTTTGGTTTCGTTTTCATTTGGTTGGTTTTGGGTTTTTTTCTGGTTCATCCCAATCAGATATCTAACCTTAGCCTTTTTGGAAGTTTCTGGATGCTAACTGCAGGCAGAAGGCATCGGAAGACACAGCTCACTCACTTCCAAGCCCCACAGCTGCCATGGCGCTAATGGACATCCCAGAGCTAAGCTGGTCATCCACAGACAAGAATATAAACTAGAGGTGGCTTTCTCTACCTGCCTGCCCTGTAGCTGTGGAATTCTTGAAGGCCTGGACCCTGCAGATACACACTTGCTACCCAGAGAGCTTCCAGCTGTCATTAGCAGCTCCCCAGCTTGGCTGCCTGTGCTCTGGTCAGCCTTGCGGTGGCCTGCTGCTCCCCTGGGTGCTGAGCTCAGTGTTTGTCCTACCTGGAAGCAATTCCATCTATTTCCAGCTATTTCCATCTTCAGTCTGGAAAGCTTGAGGAGTTCTTTAATCTTTAAATTATTCAGCCAGAATTTCAAGCAGCAGTTGCTGTTTGTGTGGGGATGTGCTTCAGGGCTGGACAGGATCAGTAAGTAGTTCCAGGTCTTTACTGGAGCATGTTGTCTTCTCCTGAGGACAGCAGAGGTGGTGCTTTAATATCTCCTGCTCTTTAAGTCAGAGCTGTGTGCTTAGACCTGGGGGCTTGCAACATGGCCCTGCTGGGTGGTTTTCCCAACCTGGGGGTTTGTTCCTGACTCACATCCTTTGATAGGTGTGTGCTGAGGATGTTGAGTGCATGACCCCCCTCTGGAGCAGCTGGGCTGCTTGGACAGCTGAAATTTGCCTTCCTCAAAGCAGAGGTTGTTAGCAGAGCAGCTGAGAGTGGCTGCAGTGCAGGGAGTGTGTTTTTCCCCCAGTTAAGTGCTGTGTAGTGCTTCAGTGATGGAACTGCCCTTGTAGCATTGTGTCCCTGTCCCTTTCCCATGTTCTCACTCCTTAGCAGACTGTGTCATTATTAGCTTTACTAAGAGCTCTATTAATTTTACAGGTTTTTTCTCTAAAAGAATTCAAACTTAAAGTGGTGTTAGGGTTGAAGCAATCCATTTGGGGGCAGAAATTGATAGTCCCAGCTAACAGCACATGGCTTTTGAGGCAGAGGTTCTGGATATGTGATGGATTATTGAGGAGTTAGTGGGAAAAGAGCAAATGCTTCCTAATAGGAACAGTTGCTGTAAGGTTGGGCTGGATTCCACATTAACACACTACTCAATATTCTTAGCTCTTTGCAAACATATAAGTAAAACTACTTCTTGCAGCAAGATTTTCTGAATATTTTGTACACTTCATAAAGGATATTTCAAGTATTTTAGTGGCTATACAGTTAAGAGGTATCTTGGAAGGACCTTTTTGCTTGAAATGATTTCCTGTATCTAATGCTGTCTTTAATCTCATGTGGTCTCACAAAACCCATTCTACCTATTAAATATGCAATAAAGCTGTTCTGTTTGGTAGAAGATTGTATGTTTAAACAGCAGAAGTCCTCACTGCTCCTGTATTTTAAAATTAAAAATTCAGCTGCAACACTACCTTCAGATTCAGAGCTATTAGAATGGATTTTTCAGATTTATTCTCCTGATTACAATACAGAAAATTAATTGCTTTTTTGGCAGTAAAGAATTATGACTCATTCATTATTTAAGAACCTTCTTGATGGATGAACCTTTTCCACTTACTCCAAGACTTCTCATGAAATATGGCTGTTTTTTTTAACTGGCACAAAGCATGATGCACCTCTATCAAACAGTGGCTGCAGTGCCCACGCTGTGGGGTAGGGAGGGCTGGAAGGAAAACCAGCACCTCCTTTGTGTCCAGTTTGCTTGAGTATTCAATGTACAAGGAGTAGAGTCTGCTGGGGATAACAGGGAAGTTACTTCCATGGCATTTAAAAGAAATACCTTGGTTTTATAAAAGAAAGATTGATTACTTCATTTAAACATCAATACCCTTTCATTTTGCTTGTGTGTACATACTGCAAGTGTTTGTGTTGCGTACTGGAGAGAAGAAATTGGGTTTAACTGAAGGGATGCTCCCCTCTGGACGTAGTTCAGCTTCTTTCTCCTGGTTTTTATGCTTAAATGATTTCTCTGTGTGTTTAACTTTTGTCCATTTAGAAAACTTAGAAGAAAAAGTCAAATTATAGACCTTGTGGATTAAAACCAGCTGAAGAGCTGATATCAGGGTGTGGTTACCTGTCAGCCCAGAAGGGTTTGCTCAGTGCCCTTGGCAGCCAAACCTCTGGAGTTGTGCATCACAGAAACAAACACGGGATTGTGCTAATGAGACACTTGCCATTTTTTTATTTCATAGAATCACAGAATGGTTTGGGTGGGAAGGGACCTTTAAAATCACCCTAGTCCAGCCCCCTGCAATGAGTAGGAACAGCTTCAAGCAGATCAGGTCACCCACAGCCCTGTCCAACTTGGCCTGCAATGTTTCCAGGGAAGGGACATCCACCACCTCTCTGGGTAACCTGTTGTAGGGCTTCACCACCCTCACTGTAAAAAAATTTCTTCCAAAATAAGACCCAAAGCATGTGAATCCTATGTCAAATATGACAAATAGAGCTCTACCTCATTATAATAAAATTTCCTAAAAGCTTTGTGGTAATGAAATTGTTGATTAGGTAACGATGATTTTGTAAAGCTTTTCCTTAAGAACAAATTACAGAAAATACTGACATTGGGGTTTTGTGGTGGGTGAACACTCTCACTGAATCCTGTCCCTTAGCCTGGACATTCACTGCAGGAGGGAGCCAGGGTTTCCCAGTGCTGCAATTTTCAGTTCATTTGTGCAATCCTCTCCAGTCAAATTATTGAATCTCAATTTTTTTGCAGTTGTCTTAACAGAGTCTACATTTAAAAGTAAGTTGCTAGTGATGTTGACATTTCCTTGTTCCTAATTGGATTTAAAGGTTTTGCATAATGTATTCAGAATACTGGTTTTTCTCTGAGGTGTGTTACCTCTGCTTGTGAGAACAACTGGGTTTGTAGTTGAGAGATGCTTTTGCTTGTAAAATTAGTCTCTGAGAGTTTAAGAAAATAGATACATCATGTGCTGCTTTGAAGTATTAGAAGGATTTGAGAGGCAGTTTGCCAACTGACATTTAAAACCCTTGAGAACTTGTTCCAGCCAAACCTTTTGATAAAAAAGTAAATGCAGCTACAGCTTAGTTACTAAAATGATTTTAGCTGGCGGTTCAGTGCATGTAATCATCTTGGAACATCCTGAAACTGGTTCTTTTGTTCTGTTCTCTATCACAGCTTTTGGGCTGTGTCTGTGAACTTGTCACTTCTCAAACCCAGAAATCCTTCCCATGATATTGAGGCACAGTGGCTCTGAATGCTGTGTTGGCTGTGGTAGCTCATGTATAGAAAGAAAAGTACTTCTTGTACCAGGAATGTTTTTGGGACCCTTCCTGGAGGGCTGTGACTCAGAACTGATGGGATGTCTCACTGTGTGATACCTCTGAACCTTATGGGCTGTTTGTCCTTGCCACACTGTTGGCAGGGCATTCCCATTGGAAATGCCAGCTCCTGGCATTTCCAGTGACCCACGGGTGGCCCTGGAGGTGTACCTGGGGAGCCAGGAAACACCCAGGGGCAGAGCCAGGCTGGGCCAGGCCTGTGCTGATCCTGATCCAGCTACTCAAGGGCTGGGAGTTTGGCTTTGGTTTGGTTTTCATTCAGCTTTTGTTAGTGAGGAGACACCTGGTTTGGGAAGGTGCTGCCCTGCTCACTGTGGTACAGCAGAAGGGGCTGGATTTGCTGTGACTCTGGCAAATCGCCCAAACCTGACTCTTCTGCTTGGGACAGTGGGTGCAGACTGCTTTTGACATACCATGAAAGAGGGAGCTTTTGGCACCTCTGCTTGAAAAGGGAGGAAGAAAGAGGCGAATTCAGTTTTACAGTATACACAATTTTAATAACAAAATGCTTCTGTACACTGCACTTGTTTTACTCCATTACTCACACCCCCTCCCACCAGAACTTGGCTCTTGAAACATAATTTAAACACAATGCATCTAGGACTCTCTGTAATCTTGGGTTGCTAAGCTGGTAGAATAGTTCACTTACTAGTGTTTTCATTAGTAAAAAGAAAAATGGGGTGGGTTTTGTTTGGCTTTTTACAAAGGAGTGGTTGGGACATGGCAGGCGTAGCTTCTTGGTGCTTACACAGGGGCGTACAACCTGCTTACACAGTGGTGTACAATGCTGTTTCACCCCATCTGCGACCTGACTATACCCCTCAAAGCTTCTGGTACCTTTCCCTAGATGGCTCTCAGAAGATTTTTACACAAGATATGAAATGCTGAATTTCCAGCTGATTCTGAAATTATCTCTAAGCATCCTGCTAACGTGGTGCCTTAAAAAGCAAAGCCCAGCACCAATTTTAGCATCTGGGACATTTGCAGTGGAGGAAGGTGTGGGGAGGGAGGAGCTGCTGCCTTTGGTTTCTGTTGTCTCCTTGCTTGTTCCTTTTGGGGGGGAGGAGAAATACTGTATCCCCCTCTGAACTTGTTTAATTTTTATGGAAAACTTCATAAGAAAGATGAAATTCAGCTCCTGGGTAAGTTTCATAGGTCTGAACAGATGGATTTTGATAGCTACACAGATCACAAAATTAAATCAACTTTATTTCCATTAAAGTAGTACAGAAATTATCTTAGACACATTAAAAATAAATGTGTAGTGCAGATTTCTGGTTTAAAGCCACGGGATGTTTCTGATTTTACAGGGTAGCAACAGGCCCCTATCTTGTAAGGGGGGTAATGGGACAGAAGCTCAGATTTGCATGTGGCTGATCACTGAAAAATCGGATCATTTCTGCTTGGGGGAGAAACAAACAAAACCAAACACTGATGGAGCAGCATTCATTATGTTTCCATCTGATAGGGAAGAGGAGCTCAGTGCAGAGGAGCACTTCAGCTGGAGACTGAACACTCACCCATTTCACCCTTCATCGAGTCATTTTTACTTGTGTGCATTTAAACACTGATCTAATGCAGAGACACTAACTGGGAGCATTAATTCAGCCTGTTCCAGGAGAATGACTCAAAACCTGAACTTGTGCTGCTGGGTTTCCATTTCACTGACACAAGGGTGAGGAGCAGGGGAAGCTGCCTGGATATCAGCGAGGATGGAGGAGATCTTTGGATGGTCCGAGGACCTCAAGGGCAGTACAAGAAATTCTGTTTCTAAAAGACCCAAAGACCTCTGAGGTTGCCTGGAGATGTTGAAGCACCTGTAATCAGTATAGGATCTGTACAAACCGAGGCTGTGCAGCAGAGATGGTGTTTGGGGAGGGCAGGTTAACAAGCTCCTGTCATCAGCCAGTGCTCATACTGAAATACGATTAATTTAAACCAAATCATCGTGGTTCTTGTTCCATCAACAAAATAAATCAGGGACTGCTGAGTAGCACAATTATTTCAATCCCCTCATTGCCTGGAAGAGTCACAAGCAATTGCGAATGGAAGACAGTAACTTTAAAATAAAAAATATTAACAGCCTCTGGCTGTGTCCTTGTGCAGAGCAATGGCTCTGCCTGGTGCTCGCTGTCCCTCCGCAGGGAATTCAAGTTGACTTCACTGCTACTGTTTGACATTCTGCGAGTTTTATGATACCTGTTACCCTAAATGTAATGTTTGCTGAATTGCTTTGCTTATGCCTGGAACCTGGCAACAAATGGGTTTGGAAATAGCAGACATAAACCACAGCATTTGAGAAACTGGCTGTGGATTAGTGGAGAGTACAGAGAGGGAACAGGAACGGTGCTGGGCTGTGCCTGCTGGCCTCCTGCTCTGCTGTCTGGAAGCCAAGCACCTCAGGACCAAAGGAAACTTGGGTGCCTGGGAGGGTTTGCTTGGAGGGGCACTGGAATCGTGCTTTAATGCTTGCAAAATCACTGTGAGTGGCAGGGATGGAGAAGAGGGTTGAATGCAGCATTGCTAGAGCATCTGTCTTTGCTCTTCTTGGGTGGAATTAAAAGCTCACAGAGATGGAGTGGGACAGAGCTGGGCTGTTGGGGAAGCACCTCCCCTGGAGGAACCTCAGCTCCTCATCAAGCAGCTGCTTCTTGTTCCTGTGTGGAAGACTGAGGTGGTACCCCTTGAACTATCTGACAGCCAGGGTGTCTGGGACTGCTTCCTGCAAACACAGCTGAGGCTGTCAGAGTTCAGTGGTGACGTCTGATTGGGGATGGCAGTGCAGCCAGATTATTTGGTTGCCAGGATAATTAACAAGCTCAGTGATAACTTTGTCTGTGCTGGTACCCTGCAGCTCTAGGTGGAATTCATCCCCAAGTGCCTCCTCCCCAGGCTCCTAGAGCACCTAGCAGGGTGAGGGATAGTGATGCCCACTCAGTGCTCACTCACCTGCTCCTAGAGCAGCATCCTGGGCCTCAGGAGAGATGTGAGCACTTAGTTATGGGAAGGAGCAAAGCAAATCTTCCTACAGTCAGTTAAATACCCCTGGGGACCAATATGGGTTTGTGTTTCTCAGCTTAGCTCTGGCGTTCTGCCTCACGTGGGGTTTAATCATCCAGAATATCTGCTCTTTGTCCACCTACCCCGCAGGATTTTTTGTAGTCAGTTAAAAGCAGTAATTAATTTCCCAGAACAGGTGTAAATGGACTCATCTTAGTATTAACAGTAACAAGAGTTCAAAGATATCTCTATGGAAATCCATTAGGCTTCACTGGATCATCTATTCCATTAAAGTACAGAGTCAAGGGAAGTAAACAAAATATTGGTTTTATATTAAGGGCACTGTACGTAAAAGTAAAATGATGCAAATTAATTCTTCAAAATCAGCAATTGAAAAACCTTTATGTAAAATCTTAAGAGAAGTTACTTATCTTGCTATAATTGCCTTGGACGAGTTAATTTCACAAGAAAACATCAAACTGTTGTATAATTGCACCCTAAATACCTCACTAAGTGGTAATACAGAGAGAAAAGCAGAGTGAAATAGCAAACAGATTTTTGTGCAGTGGTTTTTCTGTTTAAAAAGTTTGCAGGATTGTTTGGTACATCACAATTAGCATACTGTAATTATGGATTTGGTCAAAGTCTGGCAACACTGTGAGGAATTTTGTTTCTTCATTGGGGTGTGCTGGTAATTGTTTAACNGCATAGATCTGCAAATATTTACATATAATTCCATAACAGAGTATAAATAGCAATATGGTACTTCTGACTAAAGAAACCAAATTACCCCTTAGAATGAGGTGTGTGTGTATATATATTTATATATGATTTTTTAAAAAGTCATACTAGTTTAGATTCTGTCTCATATTGAGTAAGAAACAAAACATTTTTCAGTGAACTATTCTATAAACTATTCATATTCTCCTAACTTATCAGAAGGGGTCTTTTTTTATCTTAAATTTTGGAAGAGGAGGACAAGTGAGAGCTTATATTACAGGGGCTAATTCTGTCTCCAGAGAAACCAGTGGAGTTAGTGCATGAAAATAGCTTCCCAGCCAGAGGAAGCCTCAGCTGGGGGGGCAGCAGGGGGACAAAGAGAGGCTTCTTCCTTCCTTCCTTCCTTCCTTCCTTCCTTCCTTTCTTCCTTCCCTCTTCTCCTTAACTTTGCTGTTGATATTTGCTTTTAATTAAGAGAACCTTGCATTAAGGGTATTTACACATGAAAAGGTGCTGAAATGCTGTTTGTTCATCATCATTAAGTAATTAGCCTGAATTCATGAAAAGCATCATCAAGTGAAACCAGGGAGCCAAGGACTGAATGTACTTAATATTTCCAATCGATCCCAGCATGCTGAGCCTCTCTAAAGAAGCTGCAGTGCCAATCTGGGGACACACAGAGGGCTGTCCTGCTCCTGGGGGTTGTGTGCCCATCCTGCTTGGGGTTGTGTGTGTGTGTGTGTGCCCATCCTGCTCCTGAGTGTGTGCGTGCGTGCCCATCCTGCCTGGGGCTGTGTGCGTGCGTATGTGCGTGTGTGTGCCCATCCTGTTCCTGGAGGTGTATCCATCCTGCTTGGGACTATGTGTCTGCCCATCCTGCCTGGAACTCTGTGTGTGTGTATGTGCCCATCCTGCTCCTGGGCTGTGTGCCCATCTGTGTGTGCCCATCCTGCTCCTGAGTGTGTGTGTGCGTGCCCATCCTGCCTGGGGCTGTGTGCCCATCCTGCTCCTGTGTGTGTGTGTGTGTGCCCATTCTGCCCAGGGCTGTGTGCCCATCCTGCTCCTGTGTGTGTGTGTGTGTGCACATCCTGCCTGGGGCTGTGTGTCCGTGTGTGTGCCCGTGTGAACTGCTCCTTTCTGTGCCTGCTGTCCCTTTCAGCAAGCCGAGCCATGAACATGCACAGAGCAAAACTGTATTTCAGATAAATTCACCCCAATGCACTGAAATTCCCACCTGGACCTTTGTTGCTCTTTATTTTTTTTCCTTTTGTTTTCACTCCCTTCCCTTACTGGAGTGAAATGCTCGGAGGAGGAAAATCTTCCTCCCAGGCTGCCCTTAAAGTGCCCGGAGCCAGCTGCAGTGTTTGGGATCCTCCAGCTGCAGTGGAACAAACAGAGCGCACGTCCCCCACAGATCCCTGCACAGATATCCAGTCTCCTTCCCCTAAGACTGTTTGCAGTAGAAAAAGTAGAATATGGAGACTCAGGTATAAATGTTTACACACAGTCATATAATTACATAACATGAAACATTTTACATACTTTGAGGTGAGCATCTCTTTAGACTTTTAAACATTAGGAGTGCAAGTTGAATGTAATCATTGCTTCTTTAACACTGAAAATATTATGGATTTATTTTTTAAAAAACTTAAAAATACTGCACCACTCCATAAACAATGTTTCCATTAAGTAGCTTGGAAAATTAGGCTTTATGTCAACATTTGTAAAAATTAGAATCTGATGTAGGTCCCTACAATTTTAAAGTAGGTTACTTATCTGATTTACTTTGTGGTGGGCTGTAGGTATTATACTTCACATTCTTTATAGGGCAGCTGCTGGCACTTGCACTGTCCGTAGCCATTGATGATGATGAAGGGTCCTTCGTGGGTGGGTTCGTACTCGTTATAGGGTCCTTGGTCTGACATATTGGCCATATGCAGCCGTGTTTGGGATCGGAGCTGCCTGTGGTTTTGAATCATTGAGCACTGCCTAATTCTTCTTAGTGTGGGAGGGCAGCACTTCCTGGAGATGAACACTATAAAAATGATAAAAAAGAAAGAAAACAATAAAGCCATTGTTCCTGTAATTACCCTCTGAGTGAAGATGGCATTGTTTGGCTCAGGGAACTGTTCTTCGGTGGTAACGACCATGCCTGCCGTAGTTGGAATCTCTTTGTCTCCCACATGGAAATGAGAAGAGCTTATTCTTTTTGTGTACTCGGTAGTTGGAGCTGTGTACGACGTCGTAGCCACGGGGGTAACCACAGTCGATAAATTCCAGCAAAGCTGAAAACCGTACACTGCATCCAGAATATCCTCTCCTTGGGTGTGGTCGGGGCTGTGGCAGAGGATGGAGTGCTCCCACCGACCTTGGAAACCACTCAACCATGTGGCCAAGGCGCAGATCTTTGGGCTGCATTCCCACAGATTGCCAGAGAGGCCCACGGTGGTGAGGGATGTCAGTGAGCTCAGGATCTTGGAATCCAGAGTGGTGAGCTTGTTGTTATCCATGAGGAGGGTTTTAAGGTTAGGCATAGTTTCAAAGACGGTGAGGTCGATGGCTTTGATTTCGTTTCCAGTCAAATCGAGCTTTGCTAAGGTGCCCCAGGTCCACTCCATCCCACATGTCAAGTTGCTAATTTTGTTCCACTGCAAGAAGAGCGTGTGCAGGCTGCTCAGCCGGAGGAAGTGAGCAAAATTAATCTTTGTCAGCTGGTTGTGCTCTAGGTGCAGCTCCCTCAACTTGATTAATCCTGCAAATCCATTGCGAGCCAAACTTCGCAAGCGGTTTGTGCTCAAATCCAGGAATTCCAGGCTACGACAGTCCCAGAACAGGCGGACCGGGATGGTCCGCAGGGAGTTGGATCGCAAGTGCAAGGTCTGTAGCTTGCGAAGGCCGTAGAAGAGCTCGGGGTGCAGAGAGGATAACTGATTAAAAGAGAGGTCCAAATTCTGCAGGTTAAGCAGCTGGCTAAAAGTTGTGTTTGGCAAATGAAAGATTTTGTTGGAACTTAAGACTAATTCCTTAAGTTTATACAGTCCTTGAAAAGAATCTTCTCTGACTGTTGCAATTTGATTATGATCTAAGTGAAGCCAAGTAAGTTGACTGAAGCTTGCAAATTGATCCCTTTCAAGTTCAGAAATATAATTGTGCCTCAGTGACAAACCTAGCGAGCCCTTTTCAGTGGTGTTTGGCACTGAGTGAAACCCCTGAGAGTCACAGTAAAAGAGCAGCTTCTCACAGCGACATTTTGGTGGACAAGCCATGCCCAAGGCAGGCAGCATTTTTAAAACCATACTCATTGCATATAGTGCTGCCAGCATACGAGCCCCTAATGGCCACTTGAAATGTAAGCCTGCAGAATATAATTTAGGAAAACAACAAGATAGGATAGCCTTATCAGTACACTTGGAATATCACGGTGGAAGATTTCACTGCAGATAACATTGCCATGCATTTCCAACAAGCTAATTCTAAATGCAAGAAACAACTTACTATGACAAACCGAATACTTGGACATTACACTTTAGGAGGAGGCTTTATCTCAATTACGGAGGGTTACAGTGGCGCTATCGGAAAACATTTTTTTCATAAGGTTCAGTGCAGAGCAATCAGCTTTAGCATCTTAACTGCTCCTTTAAAGCAGAGCTGTCATTCATTATACAAGGAACAGAGAAGCACAGGAACTTACCCATTCTTTTGAGTACATTGGAGGGTGCATTCAGTCGTAGTTTGAGACTCAACGCCGTGAGTCTGTGAAAGGCTCTAATGTAAGACAGCCTTGAATAATTGACTGGGTTTAGTGTCCTTTGATATTAGTGCAAAATCCACGATGCTCTCTTGGAATATTCCTTTTGAAATTGCTGCCTTGATCTCCTCTGACAGGTCTGCAGTTTTTAAATCTTAATACAAGTTTTCGTCCTCCGTGGCTGCTCAGCTGGTTAATTGAAGCTCACGTTTTCCTTTTCCGCAGCTGTGGCTTCCTTTAGTCCTAACTTGTTGATGGCAGATGGGTGGCTTATTGCTGAGAGAAGCTCCTGTAGTAGCATGAGTGCATTTACTGAAAAGCTTTTCAGGGAAGCGGTACAAGAATGGATTTGCTTATGCGCTGCGACCCCACAGGGCTCTATATAGGCTGACGTCACCTGGTGACGTTCCTTTTGTTTGGGTTTTCCAGAAGCTTTGCTGTTTTAAAGCATTGTGCTGCATGCTGTGATCATGTTAAAGACCACTGATAGAGGGGGAAAAATCCAGTGGCAGGAGTCCTTCGTCCCCACGACAGACGGAGCAGGAGGGACTGGCAGCACCCTGCTCCCCCCACATCTGCGCCGGCTCTGCTCAGCTGGGGTTAAAAGCAGCGCAGAGCCGCTGGTGGAAGTGCCTGAGTGCTGCCTGCTCCCACTTTTCTGCTAAATCTCCCTGCATGAAAGGAACTTTTAGATGCAAAATGCGCAGAGTTTGAATAGAGGATGCTGGTCAGCACCGGCTTTCATGGAGATGAGAGGGATTGGGCAGCTCAGAGCTCCGTCTGACAGCTGTGTGAGACTGTGGTCCCTGCAGAAATGCAGAGAGCAGTGGTGGAGCTGGAGCTGGAGTGTCAGGAGGTACAGCCCGGGAGCAGGGCACAGGAGCAAGTGCTTCAAGCCGGGAGAAATTTCTGGAAAAAGCAAAGCTTGCATTAGGGCACAGGAAAAATTTAATTGGAATCCAGCTTGACAGCGTGCGGTTATGAAACTAGAAAATCTATTTTCTCCTTCCAAATGGTGGCTTTTATACTTGCTTTTTCCTGGGCACTGGAGTGCAGGGCGGAAATGGTGAGATTGGCATTTCGAGTCGGGGCTTAGAGTAGTGCGAGGGCTTCCTTGTGGTCACCCACAATGTCCTGCTGCTGTGTGTCCCCTCGGGGGGGGGGACAGCGCCTCCTGGAGCCCCTGGCTGCAGGGTGGGTCTGTAACAGTTACCCCGTGGGTTTAGGGCTGCAGAGCTGTGCCCCTGCAGAGCTGTGTGTGCTCTCCAGCCCGGCTGGGCTCTGGCCAGAGCATGCACACACAGAAAGGAGGAGGACAGTGGGCTCTTAGGGCTCTTTGCTTGCTTTAAAGGTTCATTGCCCCATTATTCAGAGCAGCCTCTCCTCTGGGACAGCTGGTACTGAAAGGTAAATGACCAGGTTTGATGGACATTTTTATATGTTTTTAGGATGCATGTGCAGGTAAAGCCTTTGGAGCCACTGCTCTGGTCATAGCTCGATGTGGGTGCAGCAGGGGGATGCTGGTTTCCTGCTCCAGGCAACTTGGATAAGCTTTTTTTTTATTTTCTCCTTGAGATACAAAGCAATAATGTAGAGGAGGCACTTGAAAATGTTTGCTGTGTAGCAGCGAGGTATCACCTCTAACCTCCAAGATCTGAAATGAGCTGAGAATAACAAATTGCCCATGATGATGGAGCAAGATGAATTGTATCAAAAGAAGGGTTTAAAATAAAATGGCTGTTTACCTTTGTTATTAAGTGTTGGTTCCTTACTTTGGTTCCTTGGAGGTCCTTGCTTAAACAAAGACTTGCTGTTCTCTGCCTGCTTCTCCCTTGCTGTCCTGTGGTGGAATGGTGACACTGCCTCTGGTGCTTCCTTTCTGGGATGGGCAGACTCAAGGGGAGCACTGAGTGGAAAGTAAAGGGATGGAGAACATGATTGCACAAGTATAAAATCTCAAAAACCTCAAAAAAAGCTAAAGCAAAACAAATAAACCCTACCCTGAACCCATCAGGAAAGTAACTGTCTTTAATGATTGAGCAAATTAGGAAATAATAGATAAATTTCTTAAATTGCTCTGCCATAGTAAATGTTTCCACATTTGCTCCAGTGTGAAAGAAATCCATGCAAAGAAATTACATAAACCTATTTAAAGAGATTCTTCTTGTTCAATGTTCAGGGTACCAAGAGCTCAGGCTCAGCTCCAGCTGTCCAACAGAACCGCAGCTCTGCAGCACCTGCGGAGGGTTCTTGGAGCAGCTCTGTGCAACACCCTGATCCGGGGTGTTGCTTTGAATTTTAATAACAGTTCAATATGTTACCATAACATTTAACAGCAGCATTCCAAAGGGTATAATTTGAGGTCAACTGTTACCCCCCCAGTGCTGCCTCTTTCCCTCTTACCAGGAGACTGACGTTAGGTATCATTGGAAACATTTTGCTTTTTTGCATCAATATCTGCTGGTAGGTTCCTCCCACGTTAAGATTGTGTAATTTGGCACAGAGTTAAGAGTTAATGTTCAAACACGGTGAGTTGCTCGTTTTCTGAAGCCCTCCATTCTTTGGCCCTTAACCAAACAAGGGCTATTTAGCACCTTGCCAGCGAGTTTCCTGTTTAGGAAACTGTTAACACGAACTTTATGGACGCTTTTCTTAGCAAAACATGTTTTTATGTGCACTTGCTGTGAAATAACAGTTATTACCACAAGTGTGCATCTCAGTCTCCGAAGTCTGGAACACTGCAGTAACATTCACGTTGTTCCTTGGGAGCTGCCTGGGGTGTCAGGATGCAACAGACTGGGAATGAAACCCCAGAAGACTCATGCAAATGCATTTCTTCTGAGCCTGAATACTCATTGCCCAGCATGAAAAACCATGTTTGATGCTACCTGGGCACTTCTGCCACGGCAGGAACTTTATGGCAGCCTGAACCCTCATATGCAATGTGGACTGGGAAATTGGCAGGAATAAGCTTGCTAGGACCAGATAACCCTTTTGAGGGCTTCTCACCTACCCTGCTCCTGGAGCAGCAGCACAACTGGTTTTCCTGCTAAACCCATGCACTGGGAAAGTAGAATTGCACCCCGAGGCGAGCGTTGTCATTTAGTTAGGCTGACATCTTGTGGAAGCCTTCCTAGTGTATTAAGAACAACATACAAGCTAATTTTACTGGATGGAGATGTGGGGGCTGCGTGACTTTGCTGTGCTGGGGGCCTGGAGGGTGCAAGCCCTGGAGGGACAGGCGGGACAGGCAGCCACGTGCGTGGCACTGCACAGCAGCCAGCTCACCTTTCTGCCTGCAGGAGTGGCCATGGGAATTGTTGCTGGGCATTAGCACCTTGGGGACCATGGGAGGATTTGCTGCTTTTTGGCCAGAAGGTTGTGTTTGTGCTGTGTCACAGGGCTGTGAGGCAGGACGGTGAGCAGGGACGTGTGGCTGCAGTGTCACCGTGCACGTTCTGTCACTTGGATTCGCTGCCATGGAAGCACTGAGCCCTAGGAAGGGACACCTGGGACAAAGGCATGTTGGAGGTGACCCAGCAGCAGAGATGTGCCAGGGCTGCAGGCCAGCTGCAGAGTCCTTTGGGGCAGGGCAGTGGGAGGGATGGGCACTGAAGGTTGGGTGTCCTTGTCTTCATGGGAGCAAAGGGCACGTGTGGTGGCATAGCGTGGTGGCTGTCACCTCCCTGTCCGGCAGCTCTCTGCACCTGGCACTGGTTGTAATTCCTCCTTGTACCAGGGTGAGTGCAGGAGCCACCCTTCCCCTCTCTGTGGTGCAGCCTGGCCATGGGGAGGGATGTCAGAGTAGCAGTGCTGTGGCATGGCCAGCTGGGCAGGGGGACAGTGCTGGCAGCTTTATTGTCACTCAGGTTCTTGCTGAAGCCTGGACAATGCCATGCAGCCCATTTGGTCTGCTGAGCTTTGGGCTGGCTGTGGGAGAATTCTCCTGCAGCAAACCAGGGCACAGTCCTGCTTCCTCCACTGGCAGACCTTGGATGTGAAAGCACTGCTGAAATTCGTGTGGGTCACGCCTCAGTGCTCACACTGCCTGGCCTTGGATCAGCCCTGTTCTAGCTGGAGTTGGTTGGCAGCCCTGCTGTCACAGTGATGGAGGGCTGTGCACGGTTATCCTCTGTAGACACGGAATTAGGCTGGGCGGCAAGGCAAAACCAAGCCTGGGACAAACTGCACCTGAGCCCTGATGTCCTGTGTTCCCTGGCAGCAGAGCTCAGAGGTGGCACAGTGACACACTGCCTGCCCACAGGAAGGTGTGCCAAGCATTCACTTGTGACTTATTCAGCCCCAATCATAACCAGGATGCTGCCTGTTGTACTGACAGCCCAGAAGTCAATTCACAGGCACCTGAAGCAGAAACCTCTCTGCTAACCATCTTTTTTGGTGGTTGGCTGGGGGGTGGGAGATGGGACAGCAGTGGCTGTCAGCAGTGGCACATCTGGCTTACATCTGGGTGCTGATTTGGGGAGGGGGCATGGTGGTCTCTGCAGGGATGGTGTGAGGTTGGTGCTGAGCAGGAGGCACTGTCTCCCTCAATACCTTTGTGGGCTCAGCTTAACCCAAACTGATGATGAACCTTTAAGATTAACAGCAGATGTTTGTGATATTTAGCTACAAAAACATATCTTTGAGTAGCTGGTTACAGCACACGCTCTGTTGATCCTGGTGGAATGCACCACCACCACCATGCTCCTGTACCTCTATAAATCAGTCAGGATTAGATTTTAACCTCCATAGCTATAGGAAAAGCTTGGGTCTGTCTTTTGCTTGTCTGAATTCAGATACCACACCTACAGCAGGAAGGATTTGTGGCAGAAATGGTGATTCTGCTCCCCTCCCTGTGTACAAATCCCCTTTCTTTGCTTTGAGCATTAAGAGTCCCCTCTGGGGATGGTGGTGTGAGCTGCGACTGCAGGGATGTGACAGGGAATGCTTGTGGTGCTCTGCAAGCGGGGCAGCAATGGTGGGGGAAGAGCAGAGACAAAGGGATTGGGGGAAATGAGCGATTTTTAACATCAATTCTATCCTCTTTGATAAAGATCTGATTTAATTTAAAGTAAATTTGCACCGTGGCTAAATTTATTATCCATGATACTGGTAGAGTTGGGATATCATACTGCAGAATGATTGGCATGGTCATCATGACCCTATTAAATCTACTGAATCTATTAGCTGCTCGCTGGCTGCAGGGTTTGTGATTCCCTCCGCAGAGTTCTGTGCTGATTATCTAAAAATCCTATTAGAAATCTGAATATCTGGGCTTCACTCTTGTAAGTCCTCCTAATCCCGTGGATAGCAGGAGCTGCTGGCTGGGCTGCCTTGTGCTGCCGGGTCATTAGCTGGCTCCTCTGTGAAGGTTCACACTAGACATGAGGACCAGTTTTTAATGGTCAGGCTAATTGGTTAGTGGAACAAATTACCCAGAAGAGCTAAACTGGCACTTGGAGCCTTTAAAACATGATTTATTACTTGAGAGAGGGAGTCCAGCTCAAACAGACCTTTTGAACTGTAGGGTGGAACCAATGGGTAAAATTCTGATGTGTGTGGCAGCCTGGACAGAGTGACAGTGCTGTGGTCAGGGGTGATTCTCAGCATGTTTCTGTGCCCCAGGAGGGTTTGTGCTGCCACGGGCTGTGCAGGTCCTCATGTGTTCCACCAGGTCATAATGGGGTTTGGTTGACCCCACAGTGTTTATGGGGCAGGGAAACACAGTGTTTATTATGCAGGGGGAAAAAAAGTCAGGAAACTTCAGCTGGGCAAAACTCGACATTGTTGTCTCCAGGACCTTGGTTGGAGTCGGCTGTGATGGTTTAAGATGTCAGTGGCAGCAGGGTATGTGTATCCACTGAGGTGTCCTGGGTCTGTCCTGCTCTGCCCCCGCTCAGCCCTATTGAAGGATCCCAGTTAGTGACTCCATGTGCTAAATCACCAGAGCTAAATTAGCAAGGTGCTTTATCCTGCAGCCTTCTGAAGTAAATTCTGGTCATGCTTTTGATAAGCTTCTGTGCTAAAACTTCTGCATGCCAGCAAGGTGGAAATAAACTGGAGCTGCCTTCCTAAAATCTAGTGGGGTTGGATTCCACAGCTCTTTCTGTGCTAGGATGTGGTGTAGTTTCATAGGAACGGATCAGCAGTGAGAAATCAGTGCTGCTCAGGCTGTAATGTGCTTTGTTGGAGTGTTTTGCATAGTGGTCCATTAGTGGAGGCCATCTCTTGGTTTTCCTCTCATCCAAAAGGCATCTGGTGCTGTGCACCGAGGCTGTTGTGGGCTGTGAAGCCAGGGACGGCAAAGTGGAATTGATGGGTGGTATCGCCTCAAATCCCTGCTCCTGCTTCTTGTTAAAATGGTAATGTGGGAGCACCCGGGGAGAAGTAAAATGGCACTTCTTGGAACAGCTGAATGTTTGGCTTTCTGCATAATAGATGAGCATATATCTTAGATCCAAACATATTCCTGGGAAAAAAAGTGTGTGGGGAGGGTGCTGTGGGTTCAGTAAAATGGTCACGTTGCCGTGGGTAAACAGGGGTGAAACATCAGGAGGGGAAGCAGCTGCCACTGCAGGTTGGTGTCTCAGGGCAGCTTATGGCTGGGACAGTGCCTGGTGGCAGCTTCTGGGGTCACTGTCCCCCTGTCCCCCACAGGTGCCAGCCCTGCCCGCTGCCACTAGCATGCCAGGGGCAGAGCCATTGCTCAGGGAGTCTTGTCTGTCATATCCCCTCAGCAGGGCAACAGCAAAGTGTTGGGTAAATCAGTGCATTAATCTTCACTTTATTTAGAGCCTTCAGCTTTGATTTTTGAATGTAGAGCAAAGAAGGGGCCAGTGCCGGGGCTGCTGCAGGTTTGGCAGTGTCACAACAAGCTCCTGGGTTTAGCTTCAGTCACTTTTCACTTACCTTTTGTGATGAGAATCAAATAACTTGATCATGGCGGTGACAAATCTTCAATAATTCATTACACTATAATGACATTACAACATCCTAACTCCCTCCCCCCCATTTTTTATTTCTGCTGTAGAGTGGACTTGATGTTTTAGATTCAAGGCTGTTCATCCAGATATTTCACACCAGTCTGTCACCTGGAGAATTGATATCTGGCATACACTCACTGCAGCACTGCTAAATGGTTTTTCTTCTCAACTGGATAATTATATTGATTGTGGCTTAGGACTTCAGAAATTGGATTGTGGTTGAATAAAGTGTGTTTTGAAACCCTAATATAAGCTATATTAAAGAGAAAAAACTCCCAGCAAAACCAGACCACCAGCACTGTCTTATCTGACTCTTATCTTGATAGGAATGAGTATATTTTTGACCCAGTGTCTGATGGAGAAGGGAAGCTGCCCCTGCTGCCTGGCCCTTTGGCCTCTCTAACAACAGGGCTCAGGCAAAATGTGCTGGATCAAACCTTGGCAGCTCCCCATGCATGGGCCTGGAGACTCACCTGAAATGTTGAATTTCTTACCCAACAAATGGTTTATAAGGATTTGACTTTTGATTCTGGGCTTTTGACTGCCTTCTCAGGAGCAGTGTTGTGTGATCCCTGGGGTGGGGTGTGCAGGGAGCAGTGACTGCCTTATTGGAGAGGTGGAGATTCTACTGCCCATGTGCAGAATCACTCCACAAACCTCAAAAATAAAACAGAAGCTTCTCATATATTTGAAATGAATAACAACTGGTTTAACTTTGAGACCCTGGGTACCTGTTTACCTCTTTGTCTGCTGCTTTTCAGGCTGGCCGCAAGGAAAGAAGTGATGCCCTGAACTCTGCCATTGATAAAATGACCAAGAAGACCAGAGACCTGCGCAGGCAGGTAAGGAATGGTCAGAGGTGCTGCTGGCTGAGACACATGAGTACAGTGCTGCATGCTGGGGATTTGTTTCTAGTGGCAGTGGGTTTGCTGGCCTGTCTTCAGTGAATTAAAGGCCAGAAGCTTCCAGTGGGAAGCATGGGGTGGGAATGTAATTCCTGTTAATTCCCTGTTAACTGTGTGATAGAGATGTTGGAGTCTTAATCATCCTCATGGCAAGAGAGATTAAAAAAGCCAACCAAAGCCCCACAAAAAACAACTTTGACTTGATGGACTTCGAAGATAATCAGTGATACTTTATAATTCTGGTGGTGTTCATCTCAACCTATTTTATTTGAGAACTATATTTATGTAGCATCAGCTTTTTGTCTGTTTGGTTTTAAAGCAATATATTCCCATTTTTGAGTAAGCAAGAATATGGATCAGGTTTGTTGAAAAATGTTTTTATTCTAGCAGAAAAATAAAAAAGTTAAATCAGTGTGTTGTTTAATCAGCTGAGGGAAAGCAGCAAATTTACTCAGACAAAACCAATATGAGCTGCTAAATCAATATTTGTGGCCAAACTGGTGACTTGCACTTCTATAACTAATCCATTTTTAAGGAGATTTAATTTAAATTGAAGCAAAAAGTGTGTAGACAAGACTTAGTGCAGGGAAAGCCTTGGTCACACAAAGGAAAAAGGATCAATGACAAAAATAGTTTAAGCTGTACGTATTAATACAGGCAGAGGGAAACAGCAGTGGAATGCTACTGAAGAATAACTCATTCTTTTATTTTTATTTTAGCTCCGCAAAGCTGTTATGGACCATGTTTCAGACTCTTTTCTGGAAACAAATGTTCCTCTTTTAGTATTGATTGAAGCTGCCAAGAATGGGAATGAAAAAGAAGTTAAAGAATATGCCCAGGTTTTCCGTGAACATGCCAACAAATTGATTGAGGTAAGATGGTACAAATTAAAATTTAATTGTTGCTAGTTAAATTAAGGCAAGATTAGGCAAAACAGGTTTTTCAATTCTGTTGAAGCACAAAGCAAATTCTGTAATAAATTTCTTTTTAAAATTTTATTTGAATGAATTTAAACACAATTTAATGTTTAAATAATTGAAAATGTAAGCTTATCAAAAGAAGCTGTTAAATAACCCATGTAGTTGTGGATATTACAATGTCAGTGTATGATAAAGGTTTTGTTACTTGGAGGTGGTCAGTTGGAGTAAGGGAGACCAGGGCACGATTGTCCTGCTGGACAGTTTGACCCATTGCTTTGAAGCCTGGAGGGTTTTTCTTTCCAGTAAAATCCCACTGAATATAAACAGGCCTTTTGTGTGAAGGCTTTCAGAATGAAGGGCTGCTCGTGTGTGTGTGAAGAGCAAACAGAACACTTGGAGTGACAACACAACTGATCCCTGCCACTCCTCTGTGAGGAAAACCCAAAGGCTCTCCAGCTGGTGGAACTGCAGAGCAGAGCTCTGACTGGGGGGAAAACCAGATTAAGTGGGACCAACATGTCTTAACTGGAATCCCAGGATCACTGAGGTTGGAAAATCCCTCCCAGCCCATCAAGTCCCAGCTGTGCCTGATCTCCTCCTTATCCCCAGCCCAGAGCACTGAGTGCCACCTTCAGTCCTATCCTGCACACCTCCAGGGATGGGCACTCCAAACCTCCCTGGGCAGCCCCTGCCAAGGCCTGACCACCCTTTCCATGGGGAAATTCCTGTTGATGTCCCCCCCTGAGCCTCCCCAGCCTGAGGCCATTCCCTCTTGTCCTCTCGCTCATTACCTGGGAGAAGAGCCCAACCCACACCTGGCTGCTCCTCCTGTCAGGGAGTTGCTTTCAGGGTTGTTCGTGCCCTGCTGAGGGAAGCAGGTTTCCATGGGTGGTGTCTGCAGAGAGCAGCAGCAGAGCCTGCCCCTGTTCACGGATCCACCTCGGGACTCTCGGCCCCTCGCCATCGCGTGAGAGTTCTGTGCCAGCTGATGCTGAATGGCACGGAACAAACAGCTATAGGTATTGTTGGGGAAACATGCCACTAGGAATAAGTGTCAGAAACTCCTCCTGTGCTCTTCATGCTTTGAGGCTCTGGCTGGCTGGCTGCTCTCCCCGGGAGCAGTCCCAGGCTGCTTCGTGTGGTTCTGCTCTCTCAGTGTCTCTGTGTTTGATAGTGCAGTCCATGTATCTCCAAGGCTTGTGGGGAATACTCACTCAGCTGGGCAAATTTAAACTGCTCAAGAATAAGACTGATCAGACATCAGTAAAAGTAGCTTCTGACTTGTACAATGTATTTTTCGTAGGGTTCTGAGTGCACTTTGCAACTGCCCCATAGTCCAGGGTGCATGAAGTTCGTCCAGCTCTTTAGCGCTGCTGTCTAAGCAACGAAAATCTTTTAATTCCTTGAAGGCACCCATTTTTCTCTTTTGGCTTGTCATGTTTCAGCATCAATGCTGTCCTTCTAGAGCTGCAAAGTTATTCTAATCTAAATTTTAAGTAACTGACGTTGTTCTGCAAAGCAGCATGTGGAAGGAAGGCAGGGCTGCTGTGCCCTGCCTTGGCAGCAGGATACAGCCTTGGGAACGCTTTGAAGTGGGTTTGGCCTAAAGCCTCCCTTCTTCATGTTGCAAGCCTGATTTATCTAGAAAATTATTTTTAGGGCTTGTTTACAGGAGAAGTTGAATCATGTAACAATAGCAGTGCCTCTTCTGCCAGAGTTCTGCTACCTCCTCAGCAGATGTGTGGAATTTATTGGCATAATTAAAAAGAAATAATTGTGCTGCTCTGTCCCTGAGCTTCTCCCCAGCCCTTGCCAGGTGAGCCCTTTCTCCCTGTCCCCTCGGGAGCTGTGTCCCACTGGAGCAGCCACAGTTCCATCCTCACTGGTCTGGCCCTACCTACAAATGCCAGGCTGCAGAGGGGTTTTCCAGAGCCTCTGTACAGCCAGACTCTCTTGTCTTCCAAAGACTATTCCCCTGAAAGTAGACATTCAGCAATATTTTTGACTGACATCAAAAGCTTCTGCTAAAATGATATGCTGCTGCAACAGCTTTTTGAAGGCTTGGTTATTGCTTTTGCTGTCTGAAATGTAACTGTAGTTGTAGAGTAGCATGATGTAGATGGTTTATAAACCTCTTCCCTGAATGGAGATGGATTAATATATACACTTAGCTTGGACAGAAGGGAATAGTGCTGCTGCAGACCCTTTGTCCTGAGGGGCAGGAGAGCCACCGGAGTCGTATGAGATGTCACATTCACTGTGCAGGAAGATGGGTTGGGGTGGGTTGCATTTGAAATGTCTTGTGCCTCTGCCAGAATGGAGAAGGATGTTTGCCAGTTCCCTCATGATTCTGCTCTTGGGCAGGAAACTCAGGAGAAACAACAAAAATTGTGTACGAGCAGAGCTGAAGATGTTTCACCTGGTGAGATGGGCAGTGGTTGCTTCTGCAGCTTTCGGGGGAGATGAGTGTGCAGGGAGTTTATCAGAACTGCCCTCACAAGTGGTGCTGGACAACTCAGGACATCAAATGTGCCCAAACAGCTGCAGCACTCAGTGGAGCTGTGCTGTATCATGCCCTGACAGGCTCCTGTGGTTTGCACGTAGAGAGGAGCATGCCCTTCCTTCCCTTTGGTGCTGAGGAGGGCAGGAAATGTGCGGGAGGTCCTGCTCTGCCCTGGGGAGCTCAGCATGTCCCCACTGCATTGCTGGGAGGGTTTGCACCTTGGGTTAATGCCCCTGTGTCTGTGAGCTGGAGGAGTCAGTGAACCAGCACCTGAGAGATATATGATGAGATAGATTCACTTTATTTCACTTTTCTTACTAAACTGTGGCAGGTGTTGGTTGGACAGGAGTGGCAGTGCTGGTTCTGCCCTGGCTGAGCACAGGGAGCTCTTGCTCCTGCAGTGCAGAGCTGTTTACGGGCCCTCCAAGTACCCATAAAGAGATGCAAGCACATGATTTGGGTAATTTCGTTTTGAAATGTTCCCTTCTTGGCAGCACAGCAGTGTCTGCTTTTGTGGTTCCTAACATCCAGGCAGCCAAATTTGACCGAAAGGTGCAATAACCACAAAAAGCTGATTTGCCTGCTGGGTCTGTGTCTTATAGAGAGCCCATACCAAGAGCATCCCAAAGGGCTCCCATCTAATTTGTTTCCCACGTAGTAAAGTCCTAACCCTTTTATCCTCCCTTTTGAAAACTGAGGAACAGTAAAAGAGTAGAATGAGCCTTGTCTCAGTTGAATAATATGTTTCAAAGATAGCTTTCAAAATTGCTCTGTGCTAACAGACCATTAACTGTGGCTGGATTTGGTTAAAGGAGTTTAATTCAGGAATTGAGAAGCCAATTTCAATGTAACACACAAGAATAACAGAAAGGACAGCATTTGTGGAACCAGCCTAACAAAAAGTTAAATTCACTTATGAAATGAATTTAAAAGTTAAATTCACTTAAAAAGTTAAATTCACTATGGAAGTCTTCCCAATTTGCAGATTGTGAACTGCTGACTCCATTCCAGTGTTTTTTCCCACTGGGTGAGGCAGCCTTTGCTCTCCAACCTGACTTTGCTCTTGAGGAAGGACAGCTTGGCACTGGCATCCTTGGAGTGGCTGTTCCTCCCCAGGGGCACAGGGCTGTCCTGCAGCGTGGTGCCCATCCGCAGTGATGTCACCGAGCTCCACGCTGGCTCTTTGTCCCTGCCAGGCTTTGAGCAGTGTTTGTGCTGAGCTGCCTTTGTGCCGCTCCCCGGGGATGCTTGGGCTGTTCCTGCGGAGGGAGAAAGCCAGACATGTTCAACAGAAACCTTTGCTACGCTGTTGAATGCTTTAGAAAAGTAAAAATTAGCTTGTCAGTTTGTCTTTGGTTACACTGTGACACAGTGTAACTGTGTATTTTTAATGGTGAAGTTTTTCAGACGTTAAGAGATTAGGAAGTAAAAGGTAAATAAGGAGAGCGTCCAGATTAAAATCCTCCTGTTTTCTTGCTGAAGAATATTTTGGAGAATATATTTGGAGTTTGTAATTCCTTAAAAAGAACAAATGATCTCTTCTTCCTCTGGAACCCACTACCCTTGTGTCAAATGTTTTTCTCAAAGTAAATTTTATTTTTAAGTTTTCTTCTTAACAAGAGAAATATTGGTAAGACCAAGGAGGCAAAAGCTCTCAATGGTGTTTCATAAGCATTGATTTTTTTTTTTCTAATTGCTTTAATTTATCTGAAAAGACTGCTCTGTGCCTTTTTTTAATGCACTGGGTTGCATCTTGCATATGGAGTGATGATTTTCTCATTTTCAGTGAAACCCATGAAACAGATGCAGACGGCAAATTTATTTGCTTGGAAAGAATCACATTTGGGCACTTGCAGCTCCATAAGCTTTCTGTAGCCTCTTGCTCTGACATTTCCCCCTTCTGTTGCCCTCACTGTCTAGCCCAATGTCCTGGAGTCATTCTTCAGTCTAAAATCTAAAAATACCCCTCTCCCAAAGCCTGAAGCCTTGCACACTTGCTACATTTTTCTTGCAATTATCCTGATTTGCTCAGACTTGCAGCCTGTGTGTTCTTGGGAGAGTCTTAACAGCTGCAGGTTTTTTACATGTGAAAGGCTTTTTAAAAACGTGAAGTGGATAAAACATAGCTTGGATTTAAAATAAAAACTGGTTTTTGAACTGGAGGCACAGAGAAGGTCTTGGCTGTCCCCTGTTTATTGTCACTTACCTGGGCATGGCCAGGTACCATTTATTGCAAACAAAGCATGGAATGGAAGAATCCAGCAGATCCAGAAGTTAATCTGCTCTGACAAGATTATCCTTTATGTCTATCAGCCACCTGATTTCCAGAGTTTCCACAGAGTTTTCCAAACCTCTTTGGAGGTGGCTTTGCTCATTCTTGCAATGCTCTCCCCTCCTGCCTGCCAGCTCAGGGGTCAGTCAGTGCTGCCAGGCAGGGCTGAGATTCCTGGGGAACAAGACAAGCACTTGGTACCCAACTCAGATATTGACTTGGAGTGTTTTTCTGAATTTTATTAAATCTCAAAACACAGCAAAATTTTCCAGATGAGGGTCATTACCAGGGTACTTCAGCACCTATTTTTCCAGTACTCTCATTTACAGAGGGAAAAATATCTGCCAACTCAGGTTTGTCTTTTATTGCTTTTATTTTTAAGGTAATTTTGTATTACAAGGGGAATATCCTTGCACTGTGGTCTGGAGAAAAGAGGCAGAGTTATTTCCCATTTAAAATGGAGATCAAACTGAGCAAAATGTCTCTTCCAAAGCACAAGCACGTTTTCTGTAATTTGTCTATAGATAGCCTTGGCAGCAAGTTAAAACTAATGTCTCCAATAAATGACCAGTGTAACTCTAATGTGCCCTCTAAAGTCTGACACTCTTCAACAGCCAATGCACTTTCCTTGTAAGTTCATTTTATTAGTCAACTAATTCATAAATAAATTAAATTCTTCTCGTAGAACATGCTTTCCTAACATTCATAATCAGAAAAGCAGGAAAGCCTCAGCAGAAAAATGTTCCTACATTTTTCAACAAAACTGGATATACAAATTTAATACATCATACATAAGTAAAGGCGAATGACCTTTTAATAGGATAACTTCTGTTCTTGTTAGGTTATTTTTGAGGCCAATCTTCTAATGCTACACCAAATAATGTATGAAAGGGTCTGTAAGATGCTGGTAGAGTTTAAAAATGATGTTGGAAGAGGAATAAGAGACTTCAGGGTAATCTTTCTGTCCAGATTTCATTGTAAGTGCACATGGGCAAGCCATGACAGTGAAGCTGATGGGAGAGATGAAGGGATTGAATCCTCACAAATCTGGGCAGCCATTGGGCTGTCTGGAGGCAATTTTTTTCTCTTTGGAAATCCTCGTGGTTTGCTGCTACTCGTGGAGAAGAGGCATTTCTGCCACACCTCAGCCACTGGGACTGTCACCTTGCTGTGTGACTGGGAAGGGCTTCCCCTGCACACCTGGGCCAAGGCATGTGTGCAGGGGGTAGAATTTGGAGTTGAATGAGTTCGGGGTTTGGAAGATATTAATGTGCTTAAGAAATTGCCCTGTGTATGCTCTGTTCCTTTTTTCTTTGGAAACAGAAGCATTTTGGAAAGGGAAATGTGTAAAAGAGGTCAGGAAGTGTGAGAACAGTTGGGTTTAGGTGGTGTTGACATGATGTCTTCAGAGGTAGCTGAAAAGCAATAGAGTCCTTTTATTTTCCAGATATTTAAGTCTTAATTCCAACAGCATTTTTAAGCGGCTTTTTTGGGTACAGTTTTTTATAGATGTGGCATAAACGTTTTAATTCTTGATATTTAACTAAAAGCCTTGATGCATGTCTGGATTTTCATCATCTTAGTCATTAGCAATATTGGATTATTAGTCATGTCATGTCATCGAGGAGGTGCCTGAAATCTGTGTGGAGCTCGTTACTGACACTGTTTTGTCGTCTTTGTGAAGAGCACAGTGTACTGACAATTACAGTTACACTGCCATGAACAGTTGTCTGAATCACCAAAAACTGGTTTAAGCAGCTAATAATAGGCACCAAGTTGGAAGCCTTTAGTCAGATCAGAAGGCAGCATGTTCTGAGTGCTGAGCAAACAGAGATGGGAGAGAAGAACAATTTCACAGAATCCCAGACTGGTTTGCCCTGGGAGGGACCTTAAAGCTCATCCAATTCCAATCCCCTGCCATGACAGGGACACCTTCCACTGTCCCAGGCTGCTCCAAGCCCTGTCTAGCCTGGCCCTGGATGCTTCCAGGAATCCAGGGGCAGCCACACTTCCCAGGGCCTCCCCACCCTCCCAGGGAGCAATTCCTTCCAATATCCCATCCATGCCTACCCCCTGGCTGTGGGAAGCCATTCCTTGTGTCCTGTCCCTCCATCCCTTGTCCCAAGTCCCTCTCCAGCTCTCCTGGAGCCCCTTTAGGCCCTGGAGGGGGCTCTGAGGTCTCTCCAGAGCCTTCTCTTCTCCCAGCTGAACACACCCAGCTCTCCCAGCCTGTCTTCATTTCCACTTTGACAAACACAGAGACATTTTTGGATAAGGATAATTATTTGGGTCCTGTCCAAATATCACTAGAAACACTTTTATTTTAAGGAAAGGTATTTGTGTTGCTAAGGAGCATCTCAGTGGAGGGTTTGCTCTGAAGGTTTCAGCTGAAGCTGAGCTCTGCATCACACACCAGCACTGTCATTGCTGTCGTGGTAGCTCAGATAGACTTGTGTAACTAACGTGGTTTGTGATTATAACAACATTTTAACACTTTAGCTTGTTTGTCTGAGGGAGGAATGGTTCCTGTGCCAGCAGTTACATCTGCTGCCACAGCTGCATCGACAAGGGGCACGGTGCCCGTGCCGCACACTGGTGTTCCTGTGGCAGTCCTGCTTTCCCTCAGGTCTGTAGGGAGGATAATCCACCAGGCTGGAAATAAAGATATTGCTGCACTCTCCTGCTGTGGCTATGCTTTATGCTGTAGATGTATTGATTCCCTTCAAACACCTTTTTTTTCTGTCTAGTTGAAAACCTTTCCCATTGGCAAGGGAGAAGGTGTCTCCATGCTGCCCTTGCTGGAGTGAATGGAGCCCGATCTGGTTTGTCCTGATGCACAAACTCTGGGATTGCCCAGCAGTGTGAAAAACTTCCCTTCTCTGTGAAACCTTGACAACACATGGGTGGCTCTTTGTTGAGGAAGAACATTTCTTCAGGGCATGGAAGGAGCTCACAGTGTGGAGCAGTACCAGGACAGGTGTACCTGAAATGGCAGCTGGAGAGGTATTTGGAGACAGCTCTGGACAGGGTGAGAGGCAAGTGCAAAGCTGTATTCCTTATTTAGAGTTTTAAACGCACAGATAGAGCTAGAAATGTGTAAGTACTAAGATGTAATCCCAAGCAAAAGGTGGTTACCCATGGAAATACTGATTGCCTCAATATAACAGGGAGCAGAAGGTGCACAATACCTTTTTTTTTAAATACTTTTATATTACTTACAAGACCATGGAGAGACAGAGCAAGGGGGAATGGCTTCCCACTGCCAGAGGGCAGGGATAGATGGGATATTGGGAAGAAATTGTTCCCTGGGAGGGTGGGGAGGCCCCTGGATCCCTGGCAGTGCCCAAGGCCAGGTTGGACAGGGCTTGGAGCAGCCTGGGACAGTGGAAGGTGTCCCTGCCATAGCTGGGAGTGGGACTGGATGAGCTTTAAGGTCCCTCCCAGCCCAAACAAGTCTGGGATTCTGTGATACTATCTCTGATTTCTCTTGCCATCACTTTCCAGCCTGTTGAAATAACAAACCGTGTGACCTCCATTCCTCATTGTCCAAAATGCCAACCCTTTGCTTGCCAGTTTTGTTCCAGCCACCTGAAACTTCCCGTCCTTGTTTTTATAACCAGACTTGGAATGAAAACTGTTCTCATCTTCGTGTGAGGCTGCAGAGCTCTGGAAATAGCAGTTCCCTCGTACTCCTTCGTTCTCCCCGGAGCTTTACGTCTGCAGTTTGTCCACGTGTGCCTTGTTTTATTTAAAGACTTCTACTATTTTCAGTTAATACTTGGGGATTCTGTTGCCCCCAACAAGCTCTTGCAAGGTACCTGCTGTGGAGCTGCAGCCACATGCTACTTGAATCATATGAAATCACAAAGCAGTTGACAGCACGACTCTGGTAACTCTCTGCACAGTCCCAGTGGATTTGATCCCTAGTCCTCCTGTATTAAAAAACTGGAGCTGTTTTGTGTAATTCCCAGTTAGCTCTGCCTCTGCAAAATGAGGGGTTTGTAGGGTTAGTATTAACACATCTATAGTTATAACACTTTTCCCTCATGCAGCACCTGTTAGGGCTGGATGTTAAAATGCTCAGATTCGTCCTAAATACTGAGTGTAGTGTACAGGTGAATAAATAAATGTATGGACTTAGTCAATAATGAAAGCCTTTCTGGAGAGGGATGGGGATTACATAATCAGCACATCTCTTATGAGAGTCCTCAATTGCCATTAGTTTTGCCAGAACTGTTGTTTCTGCAGATAAATTAATTTCCTGAGCTTTGACCAGTGTGAAGGGAATCGGGACAGGTCTTTTTTAACATGGAGGAGGAAGAAATTAGCTGTGCTCTGTTTGAATTTTGTGAGAATATCAAATACACTTTTCTTTAGCAAATTCCTGGGAGGAAAATGTTCAGTGGCTGCCTGTCCATTCTTTCTTCTTTTGCTTTTAGAATGGGTGATTTTTTTAAAGCTGCTTGAAAGTTGGAATTTGCATTCCCAGAGAAATTGAAAAATGTTAAGCAAAAAAAAACAGAACAAGCAGCTGAAGTTTTGGAGTTTAATCAGAAATGAAGATGCCAGGAACACCTTTGAAAGGCTTGGTTTCCGTGGCATTGAAATTCCCAGAGTATCTGTGTACACATGGATGTGGGTTTGTTATTTTTGTGTAAGAGTTTTTGAGCACCAGTTATGAGAGGATTCAGCTTAATGTTGAATTGAAAAGTTTCTCAGTGTAAGACAGTCAGAAAACTTCTTTCTGCAGTGCTCTTTTTACAACTGCAGGTTCAAATGAGAGTGTCCAGACTCATGGAATTCAATTAGTGAGTGTTTGGCTCCTGCACAGTGATGTGTAATCCCGGGCTGTAGCAATGCTGGGTGGCAGGGCCAGCTCTGACAACATTCAATGATGCAACAATAAACACACTGCAGAGCCTTCTTGGGGTTGCACCAGCTTGGGATGGCTGCAGCAGCACCACTTTGGAGACTTTGCCTTCTTGACTGCCTGAAGAAGCTGTCCTAAAAACTTGACCTGTGAACAAGGAGGAAAACCCGGGTGGTGTTTCTGTGAAGGCAATCCAGGTACATAACTCAGAGGCTTTAACACATTTATTGTCAGCCTTCAAATTCCTTGAAAAGGAAGGTTTAAAATGCTAGAGAGTATAATTCCTTTTCTTTTTCTATTGCATCTTTTGTCTCTTGTTGGAAAAGCAATTGGCCAGTCCTTCAATAAAGAGTTCCCTGTAAAGTAACCCCTCTGCTTAAGCCAGGGAGTCTGGGCAAGGAGAAGGCAGAGCAAGTAGAGAACTGGAGCATTGTTACACAGAATGAGAGAATGTTCTGACTTGGAAGAGACCCACAAGGATCACAAAGTCCAGCTTTTAAGTGAATGAGGGTCAGACCCACAACCTTGGTGTTGTTATTAGCATTGCTGGGTTATGTTCAATAGTGTAATTTAAGAAGCTTAACACTGACCCCAAACTTGTGTAGTTGAGGCTGCTGCAGTTTTTTAATTGCTGGAAGATTTAACCTTAGTCACGATCTGAACAAATTTCGAGTTTAACAAAAAACCAAACCTGAAAAATGTATTTCATGTGAAAAAGGTACAACCTGTGTCTTGTCAGGGGAGGCGGTTCTCTGCCACAAATTGTTACTAATGGTAGAAAGAACAGCTTTAGAAATGTCAAGTTTTTCGTGATTTAAATATTAGTAAATTCTGAAGAGTCAAAGTTATCTAGAATTTGAGATGGAATCTCAAATCTCTCATCTGTGACAGATGGTACAATAGTTTTTTTAATATTGGAGTTACACCTTCTTACTAATAACATATTCCCAGCTGACCCTTTGGCCTGAGGTAACATCTGCCTCTCAAAAGGAGCCACTTAAGTTATGCCTCCTCCAAAGGCAAAAAACCATGGAATCATTTAAGTTGGAAAAGCCTTCTGAGACCCTCAAGTCCAGCTGTTCCCCCAACACTGCCAAGGCCACCACTAAACCTTGTCACCAAGTGCTACATCCACATGGCTTTTAAATCCCTCTAGGGATGGTGACTCCACCACTGCTNCAGAACACAGCCCTCGAAGTCCCCCAGCAGTGCCAGCACAGGGGACAGGCCCTGCCCTGGTCCTGCTGCCACCCCAGGGCTGGCACAGCCCAGGGGCCATTGGCCTCCTGCCCCCTGGGCACCCCTGGGCTTGTGTCCAGCCACTGGCACAGCACCCCCAGGCCTTTCCTGCTGGACACTTCCCAGCCACTCCTCCCCAGCCTGGAGCATCTGTGGGGTGTTGTGATTGATGTTGATCCCAGGGCAGGACCCAGCTCCTGGCGTGGTTGAACCTCATACAGCTGGCCTCAGCCCATGGATCAGCCTGTCCAGATCCCTCTGCAGAGCCCTCCTGCCCTCCAGCAGATGCACACTCCTGCCCAGCGTGGTGCTATCTGTGCAGTTACTGAGGTTACTCCATCCCCTCATCCAGGTCACCAGCAGAGACATCAAACAGGCCTGGCCCCAGTGCTGAGCCCAGGGAGCCCCACTGGTGACTGGCCTGGATTTGGGGCCATTCACCTCCCGCTCTGGCCAACACCAGAGCCACTCACCTCAGATCATCTTGCAGTGTGCTGATGGCATCACTGAAAACAATGAGATTTGAGTTTCAAAAACTGCTCCGTGCATGGACGTCCCTTTCCAGACGAGCCTGTCCAGCTGTTCCGCTTGGCACCGTGAGTTCCCTGCACTGCATTTGTCACTGGGGGGAAATTTAAGCTCATTCTTCTAAATACCAGCAGCTGCTTGGGGGCTGCTCTGCTTTGTGGGGTCTGAGAAGCCGTCTCTGGGCTGTGGCTGTAGACTCTGAACAGAGAGAGCCTTGAAATCTACTTTTAAATCAGTCTGTCAGCAGCGAGGGGTGTCTGAACCGCGCTGGGCTGCGGTCTCGGGCTCTCTTCATTCCCACTGTATTTTTAACTTTTTTCAAGAGATTGCTTGTTATGCTGATTACATTATTTGCAGTGGTTTTGTCTCCTTTGATGCCTGTGCCAGTAGTGCTTATGTAAAGGGACTTGATGATACTGAATGGTAAGAATGAACAAATGCAGCAGGAATTCAATTGCTATTTTGCTCTCAAGCACAAGTGTTCTTCTTTCTAAATCAAGTCTGACCACTTACTATGTCAGTCAGCTGCTTTTGTTGGAGACATGGAGAAACTATTTAATTCACATTTGATTTAAAGGAAATTTTTGTTCCCTTGAGGTGCATTATTTAATTTAGAAGTTTTGGAAATGTATGATTTCCAAAACGCTCTGTGGGCTTTGAAAGAGTTGATCTTCATCTCAGCTACAAAATCCAATGTATTATGGGTATGTGCCAAATAACTAGCCAGCATTACCCTATCCTCTGAAGAGAGAGGGAGTTTGAAGTTGTCAGATCACCCAGGAATTATTGAAGATGAGTCCTTTCAGGTACTTTTAAAATTAAATTTCTTAATCCTGCAGCCATCCACCTCAGCTGGTACATGCAATTTCAGAATTCATGTTATAGAGCACCTGACAATTACTGACAGTTTAAAACACCTCACTGTTACGTCATTTACAACTTGAATAATTAGTAGACCCAGCTCTTCTTAAATTCCAAATTTTAAGAGGCTTGTGAGTGTTTTCCAGTAGTTTGCCAGAGCCTTCCCATGGGTGCAGTAAACCCTGCACTGCTGTGAATTTACAGCCCTGTCTGCAGCACTCTGGAGTCATCTCAGCTGCTGCCACGTCTGTGCCTCACTCTGATGTTCAGCAGAGTTTGCAGGGAAGTTTGTGTGCTGATCTGGCAGAGAAAGCACCCTGCCAGAGCGAGAGCTGGCTCTTGGATGAGCATGCTGAAATGAAGTGAGGAGCTCTGGAGCCACAGCGCTGGGATGGGATGTGGCAGCCAACAGTTGGATTGTCTTAAGCTGCCAAAGACCCTCAGTCAGGGAAGCACACACACTTCTTTCATGAGGGCTGGCAGTGCCAGTCGGGTGCTTTCTAAAGAAGAATTGCCATCAGTTGGGTATTCAGAAGAAAAATGACTGTTCAAAAATGACTGTGCAAAAAAGCAAATTTTCATTATACCACGGTGGGGACACTCCATTATTAACTTCTTTGCCTCTCTGTGTTCAGACAGAGCAGGGTTTCTGTGCGCTTGATTCATCACACTTGGCTTGAGAGACAGCACAACATCTCCAGATATCGGAGAGGCTGATTTTGTGGTGCTTCAATGTCGCTTTTATTCTGCCCCTACTCAATAGAGCTTTGTGTTCTCCTGGCTCCTAGAGGTTGTAATGCTGCTGTGGAGGCAGGAATGATGGGGAAATATGGACCATAAAAGATATTGGCAAACCAGTGTTTCTCAAAAATATGACCTGTGCTTAAACCAACAGCAAAATCTTTATTTGACTTTTAAATCATGGCATCTGATTGTCTTTTGATTCTTGTGAGCCTCTAAACAAAAGCATGATGTACTTTTACATCATCCCAGCAGCTCGCTGGGAACTAGGGATTCAAGGCATGGTATATATACAGGAAAAGTCCCCAGGATTCAGACACAACCCCTGTGTGAGAGGATGTCTCTGTTTGCTGGGGTGCCATGCAGAGGGGCTGGTATGGAGCTGTTCAGGGGTGGTGGCAGAGAGGGGGAGCACAGCCCTGGCTCAGCTGGGCCCTGCCTGCAGCACTGTGCACAGAGTGGGGGCATCCTGCAATTGACTCCTGAATGTGTGGGACTTGAATCCAAACATGAGTGGAAGAGAAACTTCAGGAGCAGGACACAAACATTTCTGAGAGCTGGCAGTGTTTCCTCCATGTTGTTGATGCTGCTCAGTCTTTCTCTCAACTTCAGTTTGTTTTCCTCCAAATATGTGATGGCACATCTGTTTGCTTGCTTGTTCTGTGCTGGGAACACCTCTCCTCTTGACACCCCTGCTTTCCATCCTCTGTAACTTGGCTTGGAGCTGGAGGGAGGAAGGGGCCGTGTACTTTGCAGTGGGAACTTGATTTTGTTCCCCAAATTGATCATGGGATTGATGAAAAATGCTGTTCAAGTGTAATGGCACGTGCTTGATGATTTGCAGGACAGTAATGTATTCTGTGTGGGAACATCTGCTGTGAGGGAAGGGTTTGGGGAGGGGGAAAAGCATGTGGTAGAGCTGCAGATACTACTTCAAAATTACTTACATGAATGCAAAGAATAGTTTAATTAAAGGCAGAATGCAAATTCCTCAGCTTATAGAGAAAAGTATCTGGAGAAATCTGGTTCTGTGATGTTACTGAGCATCTGCTGGCTCCTGGTGATGCTTTTATGGCACATTTACAGGGGGCTTTGCAGGTTGCTCAGCCTCTGGAAGGACAGTACTTGGTGTTCGTCTCAGTTCACTTGCTGCTATTTTTACAGCTTTCTGTGTTCAAATGGCTCAGAATAACATGCTTGTCATTCACCTGTCAGCTGAGAAATGTAACTTATTTCAGACTTCCTTCCCCTGAGAGTAGCTCTGGGATGAGGAATATCTTCAATTACCAAAAAATTCTGTGCTGTCCCCATCCTCCATGCTCTGAAAAAGCAGGTGTTTACAGAGGTCCCTGCTTCAGGCTGACCTAGTTAAGGGTGATGCTGTGCAGCAGGTCAAGGTTGTGGAGTAAAGTTTTAGCATCACAAGAGATCCTGTTCACATTTTGGAGGCCTGTGGATGCATCATGAAGATCTCCTGTACTGGTTTGATTTGATGAATTGCAGCATAGAGGGAGGGCTGGAGGAACACTTGCCAGGCTTTACCTGACACATCCTGGCACAGAGGGGCCCTCCTGGAGCACCAGCAAACCAGCTCAGCTCTGTGGGGTTGCTGCTGTCTCTCCCTGGTGGGATTGGGCTGTTAAACTGTGGCTGCAGCTGCTGCCAGTGCTGCTCTTTTGCATTACCCTGATCATGGCTAGCAGTGATGTCTGCCCTGTTTGACTGGCTGGGGCTGAGAGCTGGACCTGCCCCAGTCCAGAACCCCCCGAGCCCTGGGCTGATCCCACAGCAGGGGAGGGGGGATTCTGTCCCTNAGGCCCCTTCCAACCCAAACCATTCTGGGATTCCGTGAGCCAAAGTGTTATGATTTTATGTCTACAGAAGGAACAGGTGCCATTAGTGGTTTCAAAACCCTTTAGGACAGAACAAATGTGGAATATTTCTGTTCCATGACAGGTTACTGGTTAGTGGTCACTGTTGGGATAAGGCAAAAGTTTTCTCCAGAAGGAAATAACCCCCAAGTTCTAACAGTTGTGTTTTGTTTTCTCCCCCTTCTGACACAGGTTGCCAACTTGGCCTGCTCCATCTCCAACAACGAGGAGGGTGTGAAACTGGTTCGCATGTCAGCCAGCCAGCTGGAGGCCCTGTGTCCCCAGGTAAGGAGAGGCTTTACAACAGGAGACAAACCCCAGGCAGCTGCTGCTGCTTAGGACATGCTCTGGTCTTGTAGTGGCTGCTGTGACTTGCTGCAGAACTTTATTTTTTCCCTTAGTACAGGTAGAGGATGAAATGCAGTGTAGGCATCAAGACTTAGGAACTTTAAAATCCATGGCAAAGGAATCACTGATGTGAAAGGGTCGTTTTTATGTCTTAGCTCTAATTCCATTTGGCCAGGACATTCCAGTAACCTGCAGTTAGTAAATGTGGGAAGCTTCAGTGGTTTCCTGTGCACATCTGTGCTGCAGGAAGGTGCCTTGTGAAGGTGCTAGCACTGCTCCTGGGCATGCTGTAAGATGAATTATAAAATACTATTTTTGCCTGAGTAGAATATAAATATGCCAAATAATCTTCCCGATGGAGTAGGATGAGAGGAAGTTGGCTATGTGTGAACAGTGTGAGCCTGGCTGAGACTACCTTTTAATTAATAACTTTTTAATGGAAACAAGGAAATTAGGTTTATATAAGCACTAGACTATCCTCTTCCTTTTTGACAGCCTGGTGTTTTAAATGTCAACAACTAGATACTTGGATGAACCCCTGAAGACTGCAGGGTGCTGTTGATTTGTGTAATTTACATTTTTTAAAGCAACAGGAAATTCAGATCTAAAACATCCAAATAAGGTGTTGTTGCTGAGGAACTAACAGAAACTATGTACTCAGAAAAATTGGCAAAGTGGCATTTTATGAAAATAAAGTGTATTGTCTCAGTATTACTTGGAATTTCTCCAGGTTTTCCCATCTGTACTGGTCTTTTCTAAAACCAGTCAAAAGGAAGAGGGGTGTTCACCTGTACCCACCCCAGCAGGAGGGGATTTGGAGGGAATAGGTGAAGGCAGTGTGAGGAGCAGGACTGTTTTACCTTTTGTGTGACCTGCAGGTAACGGTGCTGTTAAACAGGTGAAGACAGGCCCCTGAACATAAAGCCTAAAATGTTAAATCCTAACGTTTAATCCTAATCCTTTGGGCATCCCAGGGTGGCTCTCTGTGCTCCCACTCCTGCATTTGGCTGAGCAGTTCTCTGCCCCTGCCCTGGGGTGAGGGCTGTGCATGGCTGCTGAAACCAAAGGTCAACTTTTGCAGTCAGAACAAAGCATGTGGAAGAAAAAGCTTTTAGAAATCCATCTTCCCTGATATGAGGGCTTGCTCTTTCCTGAAGGAGCCAACTAGGCTAATGTAAGTTTTTTTTAGTTATCTCCCAGAATATGGGTGTCTAACGCAGGGTGTTCCAAACAAATGCTGCTGCTTTGGAAAATAATCATCTGAAGAAAGTTACATTCTCTTTGAATCTAAATGTTTCTGGTGGTTGTCCAAGTCTGTGGGGGTGTTTTCCTCTCCCCATTGCTGAAATTGTGTGTGTTTCAGACTCTTCTATCTTTGCTTTTCCAACAACTAACTGCCTATTTAAATAAATCTACTCCTGGATAAAATAAGCACCATGGTAGTCAGCAGGAAATAGTGACCCAGCTGTAGTCACCAGTGTAGCCACATCTCCTGAAGTGCAGCTGTTAACCTTTGACTTTGGGGATTATGGACAGTATATTTAACACACATTGGAAGCTCTGAGTATCTATAAATGCACAAGGGCTTTAACTGATGGATTTTGGCTTTACAAAGGTCACATCTCTGAACTTCCAAGCCTACAGTTGAGATGTTCCACTGCACAGTCTTGCCTTAATTTCAGGGTCGTCACCAAGAGATTAGTAAATGACACTATAGATGTTCATAGCAGCTGAAAGAGTGCTTTTATATTACATTACATGCTCTTGGGTTGATTCTTTAATGCTCTAAGAGTATTTAAACATGTTGTGAATCCTGAGAGATAATTAGGGGCACTTGTCTAAGCTGTTTCACAAATGGCATCTGTGTTTTCTGGTAACAATAGCTCATCTGGTGCCAATGCAAGCAGCACAGCTCTCCATCCTCCTCCTCCTCAGCTGCCTTCCTCAGTTTGTCCCCAAACCTTGGGTATTCTCCACAATCTCTAAAAGATTCTCAATATCAAGAACCACAAAGTGAGATTTTATTTCCTTTTCTAGACAATTACCTATTTATTTTGCAGTTTATTCCTGTTGACATTCACAGCTGCTTCTTGAATCCTCTTAGGTGGCTGTGCTGAACAAATGTGTGAATTAGGCATAAGATACAGGTTAAACCAAATATTGTATGCCCTATATGTTTTAGGAGGGGTTTTTTTAGCTCAGGTGGTATTTTTCCAGGAAGATGTTGGATTCAAAATGAGTCAATCAGTAATTACAATAGTCCCAGAAATGTCAAGATATCAGTAGCACACAGAAATACAATGTATGAAATGTAATTCCAAGTATTGCTGTGCTTGAAAGATGAAACTGAAATTTAATGCACTTGAGTCCCAGGTAACTTCTTAAATAGTTTATCTGAGTAGAAGCCATTCTGGGAGTAGGGAATTCCTGGTTAAAGAATGATTTCTGCAGAAATCAATCTGTAGAGTTAATTATAAAAGCTGTAGCTCAAATAGAGCCGTAATTCGCTCCCTTGCCACCAGGACCATTGAACTGGCAGCAGGAGGAAGGAACATGCAACTCTTCAAGCTGGCTGGGGAAAACCTGGAAGTTGTGTTGGTATTGACAAGCAGTCAGTCCTTGCCAGTGTCACCCTTGGGTTCAGACCTCCTCAGGTTTAAAATTTTCTTTGAGGAAAAAGAAAATGCGGAAAATTTTTCACCAAAAGGTCTCTACAGAAAAAAGCAGTCAATTTATTTAGCATGGTTTTGTTACTGGAAATCAGCTCTTCTCGGGAGTAACATCATCCTTCCTGCTTGTGGGTCCCCAGCCAATTAGCACAGAAATTAATGTGAAGTTGAAGACTTAATGGGATATTTAGAGTTCCCTTCCAGGGTGCAGGAGCTGTTGGGATGAGCTGTGCCAGAGTAGCCAGCTGGGTGATTTTAGTCTGGGTTTACAGGGCAGAAATAAGGCAGCTTCAGTGGGTCACTGTGTTTTCTTCCTCAAGCCCTGACTTACCAGCCTGCCTGAATTTTTTCTTTTGAGAATTGCTGAAATTCTGTGTGGGAGGAACCAGCTTTGTCCAGCACCTTGCAGGATTTCCCTCAGCCCTGCCTCACTGGGTGCTGGGATCAAGCCAGGCTGGAGGGGGTTAAGATGGAGGAGCAAAGTTCTCCATCACTACAGTTACATTTAAAAAAAAATGCTTAAACTGTCTTTCTTAATGGAAATGGAGAATTACTGCTGTGAAATGCTTGGAATAGCTGCCTGTGCTTGTCTTCGCCTCACAGAACAGGGGGGAAGTTTTCTTTGCCTTCTCACTAAACACAGAGCTTGCCAGTGGTGAATTAGGGAAAGGTTTATTTATCTCAACTCAGAAACCTGGATCCTCGCTCCCAGCTCTGGCATCTGTGCTCTGTCTCCAAGAAGGACTTGCTTTGGGAGCCTGCAAAGGCTGTTTTGTAACAGCATTTTGCCTTAAAGACGCCTGGGAAGAGAGCTGAAACCATCGGAGTGTTTCTGATCATACAGGCTGTAGGTGTTAGGAACCAGCAGTGAGAATGCCCCAGCCCAGCTCCTGAGAGGAGGAATTGCTCCAGCCTTTTGATGTGACAGTCTGCTGTCACTCAGGCTCCTTTTTTACCAGCTAGACATTGATTTTCTTGGTTTTTGCAGTCTCCATGAAGTTCATCTATAGACTCAGCAGTCAGGCTGAGAGGTGTAAGCAATAACTGTGGGTTAGAGTTCCCATCAGGTTGGATGTTTGCTTCTGCCAGCCAAAGCTGGAGCCCATTGCCCTGGAGACTGAGCATCTCCTGGGAGGTGGCTGCAGGACAGACCTGCCCAGGGCACACAGGACCTGTTCCCCTGTGAAAGGCAGGGCTGGGTGCCTTTCTCCATCACAGCCCAAAGAGCTCATCCTCCAAAGAAACTTTGAGGCCCCCAGGCAGCACCTGGGAGCACAGGTCCTTCCCAGCCCCCTCCATACCTGCCTGGAGTGTGCTTGGAATTGCTCACCACGCACACATGTCGCCCATCAAACTGACTCCAGAGAATTCTTGCATTAAATTACATTTTTAATAAAAATAAATTGGCTCTTCTCATATTAACATCTTGTTTTAATAACTGCTTGTTCACATCCTTCTATTCCAATTTTGAACTGCTTGAAAAGCCATTTGCTGCTTATAGATTTCTGATGAGGCAGATGGCTCATATGTGATCACACCTACTGACACAGAGACAAAATACCAAAGCAGAAGGAATCCCGTGGAGAGTTCCAGAAACTTTTGTTTAAAAGTTGGAGTATCTTAGAGAAATAAAAAAACCCTGCAGACCACCCCTCAAATCAACCAAACCCAAATGTGACCAGCAGACTTTGTTCTCCTTGAGGCCCCAGTCACCACCAATTTCCTGGTGGCTTTTGGAGAAGGAGAGAACTTAATTTTTCTTGCAGTAAAGATTTAACATCAAACAATTGTCCCCTTTTTTATCACTTTGAAAGACTGTCACATTTTTTGAATGTTCTAACGAGCAGATCTGTCTCCAGACTGTTCAATTGCGGGTGCTTGAAACATTTTATTGGCATTGAGTAGAAATGTTTTTATTAAAAACTTAACACTTGGGTTGCAGATTTGCATCACCCAGGCTCGCTGGGAAGAACTGCCAGCACAGGCCAAGGCTGACCAGAAACAGTTTTAGAAATTCAAACAGTTACTGGTGCATAAAAATAAGCCAAGAGCAAGAAGAGGATTCAGTTCTGTAGAAAGGAGTGTGTTAGTGAGTAAGGGCCCTTTGTTTCATCACAGACACAGGATCTGGGGAGCACAGTGATGGAACAGCTTCCAGGAAAGACACAAAGTCCCTGAGACCCACAAAGGTTCAGCATTTAAAGCCAGTAAAATGCAAAATGGAGCAGGATAAATGGCACCAAAATTCTTGCAGCGTCTGCATGGACTGGCACTACAAAATCAGTCCTCAGCTGCAAATGAAAATGCTTTTCTTCATGGATGGGGAAGTTGATAGGATAATTATCTATACACAGTATGCAAATAGGCTTTATAGCAAATAGCAAATACTGCTGTGACAGTACATGCTGGGCTGGAGAAGGGCTTTGTGCTGAGGGAACTGGAGCACCTCCCCTATGGAGCCAGGCTGGGAGAGCTGGGAATGTTCAGCCTGGAGAAGAGAAGGTTCTGGGGAGACCTCAGAGCCCCTGCCAGTGTCTGAAAGGGGCTGGAAGGAACCTGGAGAAGAACTCTGCATCAGGAATTGGACCCCCACTGCCAGGGGGCAGGGATAGATGGGATATTTGGGAGGAATTGTTCCCTGGGAGGGTGGGCAGTCCCTGGCACAGGGTGCCCAGAGCAGCTGTGGCTGCCCCTGGATCCCTGGCAGTGTCCAAAGCCAGGCTGGATGGGTTAGGCTTAGGTTTAGGCTTAGGGTTGGACCAGGGGCTTGGAGCAGCCTGGTCTAGTTAAAGGTGTCCCTGCCATTGGAAAGAGATGAGCTTTAAGGTCCTTTCCAGCCCAGAGCATTCTGTGGTTCTGAGTTACTGAGTAAAAGTGTGGATCTGTGGGTGGTTCCAGCACTGCCACAAGACAGTAAATATCTGCAGAGATCCCTGCAGTCACTCCGTGCGTAACTCGCAGGAAAGACAAGTGCTCAAAGTGCCTTTTGTACATGGGAACAAAGAATTGGAAATCAAAGGAAACTTTTCCTTCCCCTTTCGGTGCATCAGCCTCTGTTCATTGCTGGTCACTGCCATTAGAGCTTCTGAGAGTGTAAAACAATCTGCTGCGTGTTTTGCTCCGAGGCATTTCAGCTCATCAGAGCCTGCAGAGTGCTTTTTGCTGTACTCCAGTATGTGGAGGGCTGGCACACACAGATGTAGGCATGCAAACCTGGCTGGGATATAACTGGGAGAGACTTCAACATCCTCCTCATGAACATTTTTAACACTCGGAGCAAAACGCAGTGAGGAGCAGGGAAGGGGCATGAGCAGGGTGAGCACTGGAGGCAGCTCTGGCATCTTGTGTGTGTAAAGTTAAATTATGAGGAGCTTCTTATGAAGTGCCAGGAAGCAAGCCATGCTTTCTTTATTACAGGAAAATATGGGATTAAAATCCACCTGAGCAAGGACAGAGAGGCTTGGTGGGCTTCTTTTCACATACCCCTGGGTAAAACTGATTTCACATCCCCACTGGGGCACTGTCTGTGTGCCACATGCTCCTCTGCCCCTGAGATGAGAGCTGATAGGTGGGAACTTGTTTTATTAGCTTTTTCTTTTTACAAATGCAAAGTATCCTGCATCTGTAGGGAGCTGCTTTACAACTCATTATCCAAATGCCACAAGGAATCTGGTGATAACCCCAAGCCCAGGTGAGTTATTTAGGAGCTGCAGATGTTTTGGTTGTAAAGCAATGGTGTGTAGTGAGGGGAGAGGACTGGGAGTTCACCTCAGCACTTCTGAAACTGGAAAATTCCTCCTTGTTGGGACACAGTAACATTCTAAAATAAATCCTAGGAATCAAGGAAAAGCTAAACCAGCTGCAGGAAGAGCATTCTCTTGGAAGGAGCAAAAGCTTCTTATCAAAAGGACTGAGGCAAAAATCAAGAAGTGCTTAAATCCACTGAAAATGGTGTGGGTCAGACACTGAGTAAGACACAACAAGTTGGGATTGCAGTGCAAATAGCTGGGTGATGGTTTTCCTCTCCTAAGTGATGTTTCTTCCTTTGGCCATGCCAGCCAAGTATTCAAAATTGTTCTTTGTAAGAACACCACCACATGGAAGAGCTTTCTTCTGGCCTCTCTGACTTTCAACTGGGGTGCTATAAAGCTGGGGCTGGAAGCTGTCCTAAATTTAGCCTAAAAGAATTAATTGTGGCTGACCCAGTGGCTGTAATTTACCCACAGGTTTATCTGAGGTTCAGGTGTTTTCTGGACAGAATAGCTGAGCTTTTTGAGAGAGCTTCTGGGCCAAGCAGCTGCAGTGTTGTAACCCAGGCAGGAATCACTGCAGGGAGCCTTGGAGAGCCTGCCCTGCAAAGGGGGAAGGACACAACCACGGTCTGACATCTCTGCTTTCAACAGGGAACATAAAAACAGGGAACAACAGCAACTTGTTCCCATGGAAGAGATGAGAAGAGGACCCAAGGTGCAGATTGAGACATCCATTCCAATCTTTGGAATGCTGAGCCTCCCCAGGTGTTGGCAAGCTGAGAGGTGCAGGGGAGAGGCTCCAAGGAAGTCTCTGGAAGTGTGATACGGAGCGTGGAGCTGTCTGACTCCAGCACTGCAACTGCTACATGAAACAAAGCACCGATAAAAATAGTGTGTTTTCTTGCCATGCTTCATTTCCTTCTGGATAGGCTCAAAATGTCCCTGTTTGATTCTTTTCTTTGTACAACTTCAGTGAGTCATTGTGATCACAGTGCTCTGGCAGCATCTTGAAAAGCTCTGAAATACAAAATATTTCCCTGAAATTGCCAAATGTTTTACATGGAAGTGGCTACATTTCAGATACTCCGGTCATGATCTTCCTGGGGTTTTAACTCTGTCTCCAACCTGTGAGAGTTACTGATATTTTAAAATAATTGCCCAATGCTTTATGTGTTTTGGAGAAGTAAAGTGTAAAGTGTATTGTGGTCCATCCCTTCCCCCAAAAAAGTGTTTCCTCCTCCCCCTGAAAGTGTTTATTTTTAGATAATAAAGGGATCACAGTCCTGCTAAGTACACAGACTATTTAAGATCCAGCATCCCTGTCATTTTCCCACGTCTCTCTAAGCATCTGTTGGAAAATAAATCAATCACTCTGTGCTGGATACCAGAGTATATTCCCTGGAACAGATCACATGCAGGATGTTGTCAGTGATCCCTGGGACATTTCCTCAGCAGAGGTGTGAGACAGGTGCAGGATGATTTGCCCACTTGAATGCTAAACTCTCCACAGAGTGATGCCTTTTATCACCTCTGCTAAAGCTGCCTGTTGTGGCCACTTTGCACATGGAGATATGGAATGTGTGCTATAAAAAGGGACTGCTGAGCTGTGTCTGCTGCCCTGAATTTCTCCCTGAGCACACTCACACCTGTGTGGCTCTCCTGAGCTGTAGGTTTGTCTTTAGCTCTAGGGTGACCATGGATAACCTTTGATATCCCCACCAGGTTTCCTCATCTCCAGCACTGCTGGCTGCTTCCCTGCTGCAGGAATGTCTGTCTGTGAGGGAGATCAACACTGGTTTTACTTGATCATTTTTATAAAATACGTTCACCTTGGCCATACATTTTTGCTGTAATGTATAAAAAAATGCACTTTTTCTGGTTGAACAAGCTGCCTGTTGAGAAGAGGGTGATGCTCTGCATCCTGTGCTTGGATTTGGTGAGGACACACAGTCTGAGGCTGTGGAGCAGTTGCAGAGCCCTGTATGTGTGACAGCTCTGCCATTACCTGTGACGAGGTGCTGAACATGGGCAGCTGGGCTTGACATGCGCTGTTGGCAAAGATTAATTGTCCAGACAGCTGCTGTGTCCAGACAAACATCTCGCAGGAACCCGGGCCATATGTTCCTGCAGCATTAATGCTGCCCTGTCTCAGTGCTTACAGGATATTTTATATCTGATATGGGCCAAAGCAGGTTGTGAAAAGCAGAGAAAATGTCCTGACCCTCGGTATCGCCTCGCCACCATCTCTGTCTCTGCCATGGCAGTTTGTAGCAGTGTAGAAGTGAGAGCAGATTTCTAGAGCATTGTCTGGTTTATCTCTCCTGTTTGCAGGATACTTGTTCAGATTCATCTTCATGAAACCTTGGATATCTAGATTTTGATTGATAGGTGGTTAATTCATTACATCCATCAGACTGGGATGAGAGGTGGCAGTGGCTGGACTGCAAATCAGGGCTCTCAAGCAGCTGAGGACAGGTTTGCCTCTCTAAAACTTCTATTTCTATTTGATTTTAAAATTCTAAACATCATTTTCTTGGGTGTTGCAAGGCTTTTTGGGGGTTGTCAGGACTTTCAGTTCCGTGAGTGAGGGTGGCAGAGTGGCAGGGACCGTGGCTGGCGGCAGGGACATTCCAAAGGGACATCCTGACTCCTGCCAGTGCCACAGAGGTGTGACCCTGGACTGGCTGGAGGACGGGGAGCAGCAGAGAAGCCCTTGGTGGTGGTTGGGACAGGGACAGTGCTGTTCCTGCAGGGGTCAGAGGTGTGTTCATCCCCACAGACCCCTGAGCAGATGCTGCTCAGGCTCAGGTACTGCTGTTTGTGTTGGTCACTGCCACCAAACCCACGGAGCTGGGCTGGGTTTGTGACCCAGACCTGCAGCCCCAGCTCCAGAGGCAGTGTGGGGAGCAGCCCAGCCTTTCTGTGCATTTTCCTGTCACTGCTAACTCCTGCCATTCCTTGGGTGAAGCAGCCTCCTCTTCCTGCCTGATTCATTCAGCGCCATCCCAGTACATTTGACATCACCATTATTTCCATGTTTAGTGAGTTATATATTTTTTTAAATGCTTTGTGACACTTGTAAATGAAGCAGGTAGAGAGAGTAGATTTTGGAAAAGCAGGAACATCTGGTGCTTGCATGTTTTGGTCGACAAGGTTGTGAAATTGATACGGTCCTAAAGTGGAGAAGAAAAATGACACCTTGAAGTTGTGAGTTAATTAGCTCTGACTCTCAGGTGCTTGGGAGCAGGGCTGGCATTGTCACGCTCTGCCTGTGGATGGCTCCTCACACCTGGCACCTTTCCAGGTCATTCTGCTGCAGCAAGAGCAGGACCAGGCTGTTGAGATTGGTTTCTCCCCACATTCAAAGAGGCTTTTGTGGTTGTTTAAATGACCAATTAGTGGACACACATAAGCTCTGTGACCCAGCAGCACCTGTAGCATTTGTTCTGCTAAGAAAAACTAGGATCTGGTGTAAATTCTGGTTTGGGGGTTTGAAGAAAATTAGGAGAGGGCATTCAGAAGAAGCATCTCCTTTTCCCTGGCTAATCTGGCTTGCTCACAGCCACAGCAGAAATCTGAAGTCATTACAACAATTACTGGCAAGATCCAGAGTAAAGCTTCAAGGAAAAGTGATAAATCAAAATTTATCTTTAATTTTGTATTTGCATATTGTTTCTACTTCAGTCTGTATAAGATTAATCCTTTTTTGACCTTTTTACTGAGGTTTTGGCAAGTAGCAAATGCAGCCTTGAGTGTACTAAATGTCATCCTGTCTGAAATACTTAACAACACAGCCTGCACTGGGAAAGCAACACCTTGTTACCACGAGCTGCTAAAGACAGGTGAAACCAGCTCTTGTGAAAACTTGCCAAGTGATTTTGCTTCTAATAACTATCCATAATAAACCTGGAAGCAGGTATGAGTTGGATGTGAGAGCAACAAAATTAAACTCTTCTGTGTTTAAACATCAAGTTCCTCAAAACTTATTAAGCGTGCTTTGTCTGCTGCTGAGTTCATTGGATAAACACACAGGAGGTAATCATTTTGTTGGGATATGTTTTAAAAATCCAGAGGTGTTTTACAGGTCATCAATGCTGCACTGGCTCTGGCTGCTAAACCCCAAAGCAAACTGGCTCAGGAGAACATGGATCTGTTCAAGGAGCAGTGGGAGAGGCAAGTCCGTGTGCTGACGGATGCTGTGGATGACATCACTTCCATCGACGACTTCCTGGCTGTGTCAGGTAATCAGGGCTCCAGGCTGAGAGATAATCATCCTCCTAAGAGCTTAGTCCTGGAAAGGGGTGGTTTGGACACGTGTTCTGGAGCCTGTGAGGCTTTTGGAAGGGATGGTGTTGTCACATCTCACCTGGGATCACCTCGTGCCCAGTGAGGGGTGGAAGTGCAGCAGGAGATCTGGTTTCAAGGAGAAGACACTTTATGTCCCAAGATTTGGAATTGCTGCCTGAACTAAGGATTAATTACCATTTAGCTGCTGTAGACAAGCCTCACCACTAACTCAGGGGGAAATAGAACATGTTTATGTCCAAGGTAGGAACTAGCAGAAAAAATGATCCCTCAGGTCACCTTAGACTGCCATGTAAACAAAACTGAATATCAAACCATGGTTGTACAAGTTAATTAAAATAAAACTGTTCATACCATGTCAGCTTTAGTAAAGTTTTAAGAGTTTTTAAAAGAGATTGCATCGTTATAATAGATTAATAATTACATTTGGCAAAGTACTTGCCAAGATAATCCGTTTTATCAGCATCTTGATAAAGACCCACTATCAGCTGCTATCACCTAAAAATAATGGGGGCATTTTTATTTCCACATCCTTTAATTGTGCTCTAGTCAGAGGACATGGAGATGTAACCATGTGAATTGTGTCTGCAATAGTGTTCACAAATCACCACTGCAAGCTGGGATTCTGATTTCCATGGTGCAAGCAGGTTTGGGCATCTGAAGTGACCTAAAACCTCCAGTTGTAAAGAGTGATTTCACAGGAGGATGTGTGGAGTCAGAAGTACCAGGTGAACATAGGTAGAAAATGTAGATGAGAAATTAAGGTCCTGAATTAAGAGACCATATTTTTTTTTATTATTACGAAAAACCAAAGAAAAGCCCAAGTGGTGTTCCTGTGATGAGTCACCTGCATTGTCATGCACACTGTATGGTGGCTCCCTGGGTTCTCAACAAAATTCCTCTTTGCAATGAGTGAGCATAAACTTCTTGGGCAGTTCAGTGTCCGAGCTCCTTGTATCCGTGGGAGCTCAATGGGCAGCAGCAGCTGGAATTGCACAGCTGGGAGGAGCCTGGTTTGGGGAAATCTGTGCAGAGGGAATTGTGTGCTGAAGTTCAAGGCTCCACTTGCAGCTTTCCCACAAGTGTACAGACATGTGAGAAGGAAAAGCTGGGAGTCCATACAAACACAGCCTGTGTGGAGCTGCCAAATTCACTTTCCTTCCCTTGTAGTCCAGGTTTAGCACCACAAAACTCAAGTGAGTTGTGGGCAGGAAATGGGGTGCAGGTTAGAACAGAACTGGGGGTTTTGGCTAAATAACCAAATCTATTGCATGGCTGTACTCTCAGGAGCTTGGCAGTAAGCAGAGAAGGTTTCTTTCCTGGGGTGGTGGTACATTGACTCATGAGAGTTCACCTCGAGTGAGTGCTCACCACCCAAAATGGAGCCAAGGAAATGTAGTTTGAGACAACTCCAGATATTCAAGTGCATTCAGTAATTATTTATATGTGTGTGTTATTGAAGAGATGGTAGAAAAATATTAAAGCAATAAATACTCTTTTAAACATTATTTGTTTGAACATTGATAAATGTTTTCCATATAATGCCACAACTCCAGTTCATCTGCTAGAAGTCTGAACTTCTCTTTGGGTAAAGTTGTGGTAGGTATGATTTATATCAAATGCTGTTTGGGGTTATTAGGATGTTTGTATCAGTTACTAACTGGGATGTAAGCAGAATTTAAAGGAGTTCTGGTGCGTGCATGAGTGTGTGCATATATAAATATGTATGTAAGCCATCCCACATCCCTACCATGTGGTGTGTTGAAGTAAAGGCTTCACCATTCAGCTCATGCTACAGAATTGTATCAATTATCCACAAGTAAAGGCTTGATGAAAGAGATGATGGATTTAGGTGACAGCAGAACATCATAGAAGAAGGATCCTTCAGTGCACAGTGCTGCAGGTGAGCTTGCAGGTGACAGCACTTTGGTAGGTACAGCAGCAGAAGGGCCCTGTTGAGTTAGGGCAGGGTCTGGGGGAGGCTCACTGTCAGGATGGGAGGTGGATGGCGCAGGAGCCCTGTAGCCTAGAGATGTCTGTGTGCTTCCAGCCATGAGTGATGTGCAGCTCAGGGAGCTCCAGCATCAGAGGTGCTATCTCCTGAACAGTCCTTGACAGATTTTTCTCATTTAAGCTGGTGTTAGTTGTTCTTTGGACCACTATAAACTGCTGGCACCTCCATCATCCTGTGCAAAGATTCACAGCTGAAGTGTGCTCCCTGTGAAGAGCCTCCTTGTTTTGCACTGTCGCCTGTTTGCTTCACTTGATGCCCCTGCTTGTACTAAAGATAGTGAAGAGGTTTTTTCCCCCTTCTGTCTCTTCAAGTTGTTTGCAAACGTGCAGAGTTCTGCCATGCACTTTGTCAGTCCTTGCTTCCCTGACTGCACACTCTCTGCCTGCATCATTATTCCTCATTTCAAAGCTCTCCTGTACCTTCTGTAATTCTTATCACTCTTATCAGTGCCTTCCTGAAGCACTCAGGGTGTGTTGGTGTGCCCACTATCTCTGTTCTTTAGAGCAGTTGCTGATAGCACCGTGTAATTGTCAAATTCAATGTTCTGAAATTACCTGAATCTCCTTTGAAACCCTCTTAAAAAAACATTCCATTTGCTGCCTTCTGTTCCTCTGCTCCTGACAGAGGTTTATGCCACAGATTGCCCATCTCAGTGGAACTATTTTTTCTGAAGAGCCTCCCAGTGAATAGTGTCAGGATGAGCACTGTATTTACAGGAGTGTGAAGTCCCCAGTGTCTGCTCCATGTGCTGCTGGCCTGGCTCCTGCAGTGCCCCTGGGCAGCAGAGGTTCAGCATGGAAATGGTTCTGAGACCTTCCACAGGAGGTGCAGCAGAGAAGCACAGTTGTATTTATGAATCTGTGCCTTCATCTCCTGACTGTTGCTCTTTGATTTTGATCTCCTGTAGCCCTCAGACTCCCTCCCAGGCTGCTGGGGCTGTTTGGAAAAGCATTGTTTCATCCCTTTAATGTGGAGGTGGGTGGAGGTGGAAGGTGTTTGGTGGGCATGGATTGAGGATTGACAGTCGTGGGTGACTTTTTATTCTGTAGCTTTTCACAGTTTAATGTATTTCCTTGTTTAGTCTAAAAAATCATTTCTATGGAAAAAATACCTTTCCTTTTAACCTTGCTGCCCAACCACACCATTTCCCCTGTGGCTATTTTGGTGAGACCAGATCCCTTTGCTGTTGCCTGTGCTGTGTTGTGTTGCTGTATGATGTTTCTCCTGCTCAGCAGGAGGACGGGGGGGGTTTGGATGTGGGACAGCCTTCTCTCATCCCCAGAGGTGCTGGTGGGGAACCCGTGCTCTGTGTAGGTGATGCCCTACCCGTGCCCGTAGGATGGGGAGCACTGGGTATATTTACAAGGACTCAGCACAGTGTCAGATCTTATCTGTTATCATCCAGCTGGAGAATATGACCAAAGCAGATAGACCTGACAGTCCTGCACTTCCCTGGGCCCTTTGCAAGCTGCCCTGTGGGTTATCTCCCTCTAGAAGGGACTTTCTGGCCACTTCACATCTGCAAAAGGCATTAAATGATCAGCAGACGTTTAAATATTCACCTTCATTTTGTCCATGCCTTTTATTAAAGTTCGGATAATCCAAAGAGGCTTTTAAATGGTCTGTGGCTTAATTTATTCATTTAGGAATTGAAGCAATAAACAGTCTATGTTTTGGCCTGGTGCCAAAGCTTTTTCTTTGGGCTCCTGCAGCTCCCAGGGCTGTCTCTTCTTTAAATACACTCTGTGCTCGCTGTGGCTCTTGTGCCTGCTCACTGACTTGTCAAATCACTAATGAACCTGCTCTTTGCTCTCTCAGGGCCACATTCTGCCCTCAGCTGAACCTGGCTCAGGCTGAGTTGCTTCAGAGGGATTTCACAAGTGTAATTTTTGCCCAGGTTACTTACTGAAGTCTCGCAATATTGCACCTGGCTGTGTTAATTTTATGTAAATCAGGCGTAACTTCCCAGAGCAATCCTTTCAGGCAGTTCCTCCAAATCCTCTCCCAGCCAACACTATGAGCTTCTTGTCTCTACAAACTCTTGCAAAATGGCTCTTTTACTACCTGCAGAGGGAATAAAAGCCACTTGCATGGGTTGGCAGTGTAGAAAGATTAAGTCAATGGTAATTAACACTGGAAACTATTTTAAGTGACAGTGCAGAAATGTTTCCAAGTTGGTTTCTTACCAAGCAGCCCAAATGCTGGTGTTGGATGATGATACCGAAACATTAGTCCTGGTACATTAAAGAGTTCTCTAGCAGACTTTGGAAGTCTATAATAATAGTTTGAGAGATCTTAAGGGTAGGTTTCCCTAAATAAGGATCCCAATTTCTTTAGGCATCTTCAGAAGTGTCTTAGAGGGTTTTTCCCATTTTGGGCTTCTTGGAGTCGATGAATAGGGAAAATATCTCTTTACAAAACCAGAAAATGCATATTAAAAAAGCTATCTGCAAACAGAGGTCTTGCCTTAATTTTTTTTGTTTGTTTTCTGAACAGTCAGTGCGTGCTGTGTGGCTGGAATGCTTTCCACATTATTCACTGCATACATTATGTGTCTCAGATGGGAATGGGCGACTGACAGTGTAATGTGCTCTGATGGAATGTGTGTGGCTGTAGGAAAACACTCTGGAGGAAGCTGGAAACTGCACCAAGTGTCTGTTGAAGTGTTGAGGGGAGTAGGTGTGCTGCTGGGGAGGTGCCCATCACCCCACGTGCACTGGCAGGGGAGTGGTTTGCAGGTATTTGAAATAAGGGCTGGGGCAATCCAGGGGAGAAATATGGAAAGAGCCCAGGGCAGAACGCAGCAGAACTCGGCTTTCCTGTTGGTAAAATCGAGTACAAACAGGGGCAGGACGTTTAGAGGCCAGTTGGTAAATGGATTGATGTTTTTTTGACACCTCCTGTGACCGGTTGTAGTGACCTTCACATTAATGCTTGACAGCATCTCCGTGGAGCTTCTGTAGAGCAGGTCCCACCCTGAGCAATTGCCATGCTGATGACTGCGACAGAAAAGACATTGCCATCTAAATCCTCCTTCTTTTACCTCCAGAGAATCACATTTTAGAAGATGTAAACAAATGTGTCATCGCTCTCCAAGAAAAAGATGTGGATGGCTTAGACCGCACGGCCGGCGCGATCCGGGGCCGCGCCGCTCGCGTCATTCACGTGGTCACCTCGGAGATGGACAACTACGAACCTGGAGTGTACACTGAGAAGGTGCTGGAAGCAACCAAGTTACTGTCCAACACAGGTAAGGGTCGCTCACTCCCAGGAGCCCTGAATTGCCGTTGCTTGAAAGCTTGTGGGCAGCTGGGTACCCGTGTACCTGTGAAATCTGTTAAAGACTCAATTTGCTGTCATGCAAATTAGTGGGAGTTGTTTGCAAAACTGTTGCAAAGTGAGAAGTGTGATTTTGCTGTGTTGACTGTCTCAAAGCTCAGCTGTGCACAAGGTGTCCCTGAGTGTGCTTGCTGTCATGAACTGGGCTGTGGGAAGCAAAAACATTGGGAATGAGTCTCAGGCGTGAGTGAAGGCTTGGAAGTTGTGCTGTGCTCATCTTGGAGTATTGCAGCAGGCTCTGGTGCCTGGTGCAATACTGAACCAGCTGTTCAAGGTCCAGAAGGAAGATCACATTCCCCCAGCAGAATAAATTTAGGGTAATGATTAGGGTAAATTTGGTAAAGTATCTTTACAGCTGTTGGAAGAGCACTGTAGGTTGTAATGCCCCACACATAAACACCTAATCAGGGTGTTCCCTATGAACTCCTCGTGACATCCATAAGGGTGAGGGGTGATTCTGGCTGCTTCAGTGCCAGCCACTCGTTGCTTTAATTACTTTGATGAAGAATCAAGGGTGACACTGAAGAAACAGCAGACTCTAACTGGTTCTGGCATGTTCTTCCTGGGGCACCATGAGTCACTGAAATGCAGCAGTGCAACCTGCCCCCTTCCAGTGCTTCTTAAACTTGAGTTTCCTGATGGTAGCACGACTTTTTTTTCCCCCCTCAAAAAATGATGTAAGTCTGCAGGGTAGATCAAACAACACTTAATATTTTATCCCATAGTTTCTAAGGGCTTCCCCAGGTGTTTTCTCCTTGTCCATTAGAAGGATGTGATAAACTTCACTGTCCAAGGGGAAAAGACCAAAGAGCAGCAGTGTAAGCAGAAGCGGAGCTGGATTAAGACTTCACCTCCTGTACCAAATGTTGTGATTTCCATGGAAGGACTGCACAGATTCCAGGACAGTTAAGAGCAAGGCAGGAGTGGGAAGCAGAGAGTGGCTCGGGGTGGGACTGACCAGCTTTGTGCTCTGGGTCCAGTCATGCCGCGCTTCACGGAGCAAGTGGAAGCTGCAGTGGAAGCGCTGAGCTCCGACCCTGCCCAGCCCATGGACGAGAACGAGTTCATCGACGCCTCGCGGCTGGTGTACGACGGCATCCGCGACATCAGGAAAGCCGTGCTGATGATCCGGGTGAGCACACCTTCCCCAATAGCTCTCCCTGCCTCTGTTCAACTGACAGCTGTCAGCATAATGGAGAGCAGACAGGAGAAAATTTTCATTTAGCTCCTATTAACATTGAGAGTCTTAAAATGCACTAATCGCTGTGGAGCACTTGAGCAGTGCTTTGGATTCAGATTCATTAACCAGATCTGAGCATCGATGATGGCCCGAGTTGTGATGCTAAATACCCTTCATGCATCTTTTGTAATCTCATGGTAATGCCTGGCTCGTTAATGTGCTAAAATCAGTGACCTTTCAGTTAACAACAGCAAATTAATTCAGAACTATAGATGCTTGTTGATGGTTTGAGAGCTTAGAAATAAAACCTAATGGCTCTTCATTAAGTAAATTTTGAGAATTAATGTTAGTTAGCCAAAAGGAAGCTGAGATGAGTTCAGTCTGTATTTCTTAGAGCATGTAATTTGTTAATTGGCTAACCTGGGTAAACAGGGGCAGCTCACAGAGGCCTTGACTCCTGTGTTCTTGCAGTGGGTGTGACTTGGGAGCCCTAATTTCTGGTAGGCCAGACGCAGAAGGGTTGGTTGAAGGGATGCAGAAAAGGAAGTTCTGGTTGAAGCTGATCCATGGACCTATTTCTTGGATCTTACTGGGGCAAAAATGGGCAGGAGCCAGACATAACAAAGACAAATATAGAGGTTTTATTCCTTTTTTATTTTCTTTTCCTTGTATTCCTTTGACTCTGAGAAGCTGCCTTGGTCTTTCAGAGTGGTCACCATGGCAGATGCAGCTTGGTAGTCAGCAAATCAAGAATGTACAGCCCCAGAAGATATGTGATTATAGTAACCATTGCAATGGCATCTTCCATGTTTGCTGCTTAAAGCGAAGGATCAGATGAGAATCCAGGAGAAAAGCTGACAACCACATCTGTGCTCTCCATGGAATTTTTTTCAGACAAGTTCAGGATTTATAGACAGCCAGTGGTAGTTGAGGATATCAAAGCCTTCCTGCCATGCAGAGGGTGTGATTCCCCCCTGCTGAAGCCCTTGTTATTCAGGACAGGGGGCTGGGCTGCCAGTCCCAGTGGGCAGCAATTACCCGGGCTGGCAGTGCCAGGAACGCTGATGTTTGCCCTGTCCAGGGCCAGGGAGCCACAGCTCCACTGCCACCAGCCAACAGCAGCTCCCTGGCCACAGAGCAGCCACCTAGAAGGAGGTTAAAATATTAGCACTTGTTGTCCAGAGAGTTTATTTTGGGATAAAAGAGCCATCCAAATGGGGATCCCAGGGTTTGGTGTAGCTCTGCTCACAGGGGCTGATTCATTTCAGCTTTGTCCAGAGGCTCTTGGTCTTTACAGGGACCAGCAGGAAAAGCCACTGCAACACCTCATCTTTGTGTTTATGCAGGGTATTTTCAAAACTACCATCTCACTATATCTATTGAAGAGAAGCTCTACCCCTCTCCCTGCTGCCCAGGCTGGTCATGCCAGAGGAGTTCCTGCCCTTGGTGGCCCTTGAAAGGCAGAGTTACATTTTGTGTGTCCCTGGGCTTTGGGAGGGATGGGCAGAGGGGAGTCACAGACAGAATCATGTACAGCAGAACTGTTTCCTTTATGCTTTTTCTTTTTTTTTTTTTTAATAGTGATACACTGACCTACTTCTTAGTGTGTATTCCTCTGCTGATTTTGGGGATATACCCTGTTCTCCAGGGCCTGGAGAGGAGGCTGAAATACTCAAAGTCTTGATTGTCACCCTACTCACTTTTGCTTTTTGGCAATTATTTTGCATGTCCATCTCTATTTTCACTGTATCACAAAGTGTCTGTAGTGGAAGACAAGTCTGTGAAATTCAAATCATAGGAAAAAAAGTCTAAAGAACAGGGACTTTATTTGCCTCTTATCTGTTAATCACAATTTATTGCATCTTTCAGTGAAGTTCTTTGTTGACCCAGCTCTGGAGAATTGTCATGAAGTGCCACTTTAGCAAAGATATAGTATTTTGACAAACATGCTGTTTAAACTTGATAGGCTTTATAAAAAGTTTGCCAGGTACAGACTGGCAGTAGCAAAAATAAATCCTAGGCAAGCAGGAACTAGGTCAGATGTGTTTAGCCTACAGCATAAAAGCTGGCCCTTACTAGCTGAAATTTTTCAGCTTTTCCCGAGGGATAAGGATAAATTTTGAGATATTTTATCTGTTGTTAATTTAGTCAATGCTTTGATTCATAATTGTGCTGAAGACACTGTCTGTGCTTCTGAACCAGCCCTTAGAGCTGTGTGTAATTCCAGCTTCAGAATCTCGAATGAAGCTTTTACATTTAATCAACTTGCAAAAGCACTGTTCATTTTGCAAGAACTTTTTTCTGTCTTTCAGATGCTGAGTGCATTAATGTCCTAACAAATCTCAGCTGTTTAGTTACTGCTGTGTGATTCTGGGGATCCCTGTGGTGTTTAACAGGAGCAGTCAAGCACATAAAATCACACGTGTTCAGAGCTGGATACAGTCCCTATATTTACCTTTTTGTTGAAAACATGGAATAATTTTTACCTCCACTGATTTCCATTCTCTCTGCTTGAAAAATAATATTCTTGTTGGTTTTCAGAGCCATGAAATCTGTAGTTTGACTCTGCTTGAATGCTTTTTCCTCAGACTCCTGAAGAGCTGGATGATTCTGACTTTGAGACCGAGGATTTCGACGTCCGAAGCAGAACCAGCATCCAGACTGAGGATGATCAGCTCATTGCTGGACAGAGTGCAAGGGTAAGGCACAAACCTCTGCATTATCTGTCTTCAAGACACTCTTCAGCTTGCTTTGAAAACCCAGGTTAAATTTGGGAGGGTGGTGATAAAAATGCTGGATCAGAAAACTGGCATTCTTTGTCTCCAGCATTCTTCTGAAAAGGAGTTGAGTGAAATGCAGTTGGTCTGATGGATGTGAGAAACGTCAGTGTTTTATTTTGGGTATTCTGAAAGATCAAAATCCTTTTAGGACCAAGAAACTACATCACATTTTGATATCACAGACACTGTAGTCGGGTGAGCTTCTGCAGGGAGGTACAGGGCAGATCACTCCATTGGATTAATGTTATTTTTAACAGACAAACATTAACTTTATGAGAAAAAATCTTCCCAAAATGTCTCCTCACACACATGCTGGTGTGTGTTTGGTCACTGAGCATCTATCAAGACAACATTGAGAGGAACTCAGAAATGAAATCATTTCAACTAGCTGCATTTCCTGTGACTCAAAAATGAAAGCATCGATAGGCAATATATAATCATTAAGAGGTGAAACCCTAGAATCAGTGCATTGGAGGCAGACCAGCCTTACCTATAGCTTTTACTTGACACGGCCTCTCTGGATCGATAACAATTTACACTCTTGGGAAAGTGCCATGGCAGATTTTTTGTGGAGGCTCTTCCTGCCAGGCAAGGAGTAGCCAGACCTTATTTATCAAACTTGGGCCACGTTGGCTTGGGAATTACACCAGCTGGGAGGATTTTTATGCTCCCCTCCCTTGCACAAGCACTTTCTATGCCTGGACCCTCACCCCCTTCTATTTAAATGCAGACATTGCTCATTTACCTCTTAGCACAGCTGCTGCCAGAGGAATTTTAGTACCAAAGGCTCCTTTTTGCCTGCTCCCGGAGGCATCTGTGCTCCCAGTATTTATGAAGGCAAGGCCATGGAGTCTTACACAGGCTATAAACCCAGTCTGAGAGATTTTATTTGGGAGTAAGCACATACTCTTTATTTTCACTTACTCTTTCCTCAGCAGACATGTTTCAAAAGAGTACAGCTAGCTTTTTGCAGGGAAGAGACTGGTAATATTTCTTATTATCCTCAATACCCAAGTGGAACTTAATTTTAAAACGTTGAAATTTTCTGTAAAAGACAAGTCCTCCTTCTTCATGCAGTTTTATTTTGAGAGATGGTAATATGTGGCAAATTTGTTTGGAGTCTCAACAGCTTTATCATGCAAAGGCCCATATTTTAAGTGTCAACTTGTCTTTCTGGGCACTTTTTCTTAAAAAAAAGTATAAACTTTGATTCAAAATGGAAGCAAATGGCTCTGTAAAGCCTCTAGGTAGAGGATTGCTATTAAAGTTTTATCCCCCATCTACATGACTGAAATTGGTTATTAGTGAAATGTTCCAAAAAGCCTCTACAAGGCAGCAGGAGGCCATGTGAGAAAACTCTTCTCTTCCAGGCTATCATGGCTCAGCTCCCACAAGAGCAGAAAGCCAAGATTGCTGAGCAGGTCGCCAGCTTCCAGGAGGAAAAGAGTAAATTGGATGCTGAAGTGTCAAAATGGGACGACAGTGGCAATGACATCATTGTCCTGGCCAAACAGATGTGCATGATCATGATGGAAATGACAGACTTCACCAGGTGAGGCTTTTAATTTGTGCTCGCTCTGAGCTGCCTGGGCTGCTGGGCTTTCAATGAGACACGGTGCAAGTTCTCCTAAGAGGCTCACTTCTTATAATTTCTTTTAAATGGTGCCCTGTTGCAGCTGCATATTAACTGGGGAGATGCATTATTGTGCAGTGGCTGGGTGGTAATAACTGTTTAAATTGGTCTACAGATACACAGCAGTTATTGCCTGTCTTTCTTCCTTTCTTTCTTAAGGGTGATTCTTGTCCCCAGGAATATATATATATATATTTGCTCAGTTCTTTACAGCATTAAATTCTATGGGCTTCTCAATATTGCCATTCTGCAGAAATAGTTCCTAGTACAGTTATTTGCAGAGGAAAGAGAGGGTTTTTGATGCCTTTTGAAATTAATTTACCAGATTTTATATAACGCTGTTTTTTAAACTTCATGTTCCATTCCATAAAAATTGCAAATCTGTCTTTTAAAATGTTATCTCTTATCATCATTAAGCTGCTCAAAGCAGTAAAATTTAAGATGTTTTTATTCCTAGATTTAAGCTAAATGTGGGGAAGAGCTGGAAGGGGGTAACTTTTGAAAATGAAGGTGCTGTAATGGCTGCTCCAGCCTTTTCCTGCCCTTTGGGTGAGGAGTCACTGCCAACACAGTGTGGAACAGAAGAGGGACATGGAATTCACTGCTGTGGTTTCCTGGTGCTAGGAGGGAGCGTCTGCTCTGTTTTGCAGGGGCAAAGGTCCTCTGAAGAACACGTCAGATGTGATCAGTGCAGCCAAGAAGATCGCAGAGGCCGGGTCCAGGATGGACAAGCTGGGCCGGACCATTGCTGACCACGTAAGTCACAGTCCTGGAGCCCCCAGCACCAAGGAGCAAGAGATCTTTCAGTACTGCAGGCATGATGAACAGATGAAAATGTGTTTGCTTTTGGGGTGTTCTAACTGATTTTCCAGATCTGCTGCTAGAAAATTCTGTTCTTTCTGTTCTTTCCAGCTGCTCTCCTGCCTCCCTGAGCAGTGACACAGCAGCTCCTTGGCTGGAATCAGGAGCTGGCATTTTGTGCCAGCCCTGCTTCAGGTCACGTAGAGCTGGGGCAGTGCCAGTGCTGAGAAGGACCCAGGTGGGGCTCACGTCACACCCAGAGCACTCCTGGTGCTTCCCAAAGCTCAGACTGCAGGGACAGCACCTGCACAGTGGCACCTATTGCACAACCTTTAATACTGGTTTTGAGACAGCTTTTTAAGATTAACAATTTTCAGATGCCCCACAGACTGAGTGGGGAGGGTGTCAAAGCTCTCTGGTGTTTTTTTTCACTGTCAGTCAGAGCTGATGAAGGCTTGGAGCAAGGCCTGCAGTGACCTGAGCGTGGCTGTGCTGTCCCAGTGTTGGGAAGGAATTCTTACAGGACTGAACGAGCATGGCCAGCTCAGGGATTTATTTATGCAATGCCTGTCCTGAGCCACTTAGAAACTGGGCCAAGCAAGAGCACCTTTGGCCACAGCCCACACCCAAATAGCAGGGAAACATCAACATTAGTAATAATATTGCACCTTCAAGAGAGACTCTGAAATACAGGCAGGTTAAGCCTGAGATCATGGACTAAACTTTGTTTTCTCCAGTGGTCACTTGCTTTCCAGGCCTTTTCAGGATGGAAATTTGTAGTGCAAGGTTTTAGCTGAACCGGTGTCACTTTGAAAGTAAATCATTGCAGTGAAGGACTCTCTCTTAATGTTGCATTCAGAGGTGCTTGTCTACACCCTCCTTTATTAATGATGCAGTGAGAAATGTTCAATGGGGAGATAAATTTGATAAGTGTTTTTTCAAATGGCTTGCCTTGCTACAAGCACTTTGACAGCCTTGTTTCTGCAAGAACCAGGTGTGCTGCTGGTGTAGGTAAATGAAGCAAGGAGCAGTTTGTGTTCGAGGTCTCAGGGGAACTTGGGCTGAAGGTTTACAATGCCTTTTTCTTTTTTTTTTTTTTAATTCACATGTTTTATGCAAAGTTGGTATATGGTTTTCTGTACCAAGCCATTTCAAAATATAAAACTACTTTTAGTAGCAGTAAGGTCCTTAAAAATGTAACAGATTAAGCACATGTTTGAAGATAAATATGAGCAGCACTGTACAGTTAGTCATTTTGACAAGAATATAGCTTTTTCCTGACTCCATACTCTGCTAATACTTTGAGCCTGCATATTTCATTAGTTGTGCTTCCATACTCTTTAGAAACGTGTTAATGTGGAGCAGTGTGACAGCTACAGAGCAGGGACAGCTCCCAGCACTGGTTCCTGCTCTCCCTGCTCCTGGCTGGGAGCACACAGAGGGGCTGTGTCCTGTGTGCTGGGTGACACCAGAGCTGTGACCCCCTGTGTCAGTGTGCCAGCTCCCAGCTCTGCCATCAGGCTCTTCTGCAGCACATTCCTCTGGAGCTCCAAGAGCTGCTGTCCCAGGAATTCCCTGCCTGTAGGGAAGAGTTCTGCCATCAGCTGCAGGTTCTCCCCAAGGTTTCCATCCCTCACTCCAAGCAGCTGCTCCTTGCTGGGAACAGGGGAATATGAAGCAGTTATGAGCACAACACAGATGACAATGATTTGCAGCAAGGGTTCTCTCTATTATTTATTTTTTGAATGTCAAAACACCTACAAAGCCAAAGGAACTTTCTGTTCCTTTTTTCCTTTTGTAGCGGTGGGAGGCCGAGGTTACATCAGTTCTGATCATCCAGTGGGAAGCAGCTGGGGGTGAGGGTAGGGGTTGCCCCACTTCCCAGTAAAAGGCTCCAGCTGCCTCGTGCTGGGGAGACTGGTCCCTGGCTGGGGGGCTGGGGTGGGGACCCTGGGCACAGGCTGGTGGCAGCTGCTGGCACACGTGGTCAGTGCCCGTCCTGCCAGGGAGCTGCCTCCCCAAAACAGCTGCTGGCAGCTCCTGCTGGGCCCAGCTGGCACCCGGGGCTGAGGCATGTTTGGGGAATTCCTGGTGCAGCGGGGCCCCTTTCCAAAGGGAGGGGCAGTGGGAGGAAGAAGCTCTGGGGTTGTGACTCTCCCCTGCAGCCGCTGGGGATGGGCTGTGTCCATCAGCACACACCACCAGGGCTCTGCTGTCTTCCCCTGCCCCTTTTCTCTGCAAAAACAGAGAAAAGGGTGATTCTGCTTCTCTGCAGCTCAGCTGGGGCAGCAGGAACTGAAAGTGGGGGGTGTTTGCTGTGTCCAGGATGGAGCCTGGATTTGACCTGGAGCAGCCAGCTTAGCTTTTGCCAGTAACCTTCCCTGAGTCTGTGGCAGCAGCTCAGTCTGGAGGGGTTTGAGAAGGTGAGGTGTCCCCCAACACGTTCATTTCCATCTGCACTGCACTCCCTGCTGGGCTGGGCTGTGGGAATCCTCCCATGTCAGCTCTGCAGATGGGGGTTGTGGCTGTGGGTTAGTCCAGTAATGTCATCATTCTTGATCAGTGTTCAAATTGTTGCCTTTTGGGTTTTTTGATTTGTATCTGAGTGCTCCTGTCTAGAAAAGGACAGGGCTCCTGCAGGCACCCGCAGTGCCTTTTGTTGATGCTCTTTTTTATCTCCTGTTACATCTCCATTTAAACCTCATCTGTCTTTGAGCTGAGTCCTCGATCCTGCCTGCAGAAATAGCACACACAGGAGAGGATCTGGGTTTCCATCTCACACCATACTGATGTACACAGCCCAGTGACGATTCCTGTTCCACGAAGGTTTTGCTGCCTTCCTCAGCTCTAGGTCATCGTGCAGCAGCCTCCTGCCTTGAGAGTCTTTCCTTGAAGGATTTCACAGCCCCACAGAGTAGCTGGAATTGTTGAGCCATCCCCCTGCCGTGCTGTACTGGGCATTTGTCAGCCCTTGAGCCCCTGCACTGCTGTGCTCACTTGCTGTGTTAGATGAGCTCTTTGGGAGATGGAGAGCAGTTTCCAAAATGGTAATTTGGGCTTTTCATTAGCTCTTTGGCCAGGGCTATTTGTGGATTTGCTCTTAAACATCTTGTACTGCTGACTAATATTGATTAGCTTAAAAAATTAACCTGCAAGCTTTGCTGCTTTGTTAGGCAGGGCTTCACTGCACTGATGGAAGCTGCGTGCCCACGTTGAGAGTTGCAATTACTTTGGGTGTTCCATCATTTTCCTTGGGACTAAGAAGGTGGTTTTGTGTGTGTTGGTGGGGTCAGATGCCATAAAGCCATGCAGATCTCCACTGCAGTGCCCCTGTGTGTGTGTGAGCTCTGTGTGCACACACTGCAGCACCTGAGTTACCTCTGCTCAGCACAGAGACCACTTTGCCTTACAAAAGCCACTTTTTCTGGCCCTGGAAAAAAACAAATGTATGTGTTAGTTGCACTCACCTTCACTGCAGAGGGAAATGCCTGTTCTGGCAGATTGAGTGCTTTTGGGAAGGAAATGCTCCATGTGAGTGGACCCTGTTTGCACATCCCTGTGTGTGCACCACGATCTGCTCCTCTTTTAAACAAAGAAAAGAGCTTCTGCTTCCATCTCATAGCTAAGGAGAGAAGGTCTGCAGGGAGAATCAGGGCTCAGAGCCACAGCCAGGAGGGGATTTTTTACCTTGCCCTCAAAGGGGATGTGAAGCTGCATGGCCAATGCAACAACCCTCAGCTGGAGTGAAGCATTAAGTAATGAAGTGGTGCCACATTGAAGATTAATCTTCCAGTCATGCCATGTCCATTATGAATCTTCATCAGATGGTCCATTGCACAGGATCAGGGTCTTAGGTGAAATGAGATTTTGCTGTGAACAAGGGTGTGTGAAAAAAAGCTCTTAAATCACTCTGGATGGGGTGCAGCTGTCCAGAAGGCTGGAGATCCCTGCAGGGTGTAGTCCTGTCCCTGGGTAATGCCAGGTGAATTCCACTGCCACAGCTGAAATAATGCTGGGCAAAGTGCAGCCTGCCTCAGAGCAGGAGATGAGGGTCAGTGGGAGTCTGATGGTGGTTTTGTCCAGGAGGCCTGTGGATGCTGGGTGGGAAGATGAGATAATGAGTGAACATTTCCATGGAACAGGAGCTGTCTGTGGGGTACAACAAGTGATGCTTCTCTGGGGTTCAGAGCAGGGCTTAAGCAACATGGGGTGTGACCCAGTGTGATGTAAATCACATGGATGTGAAGCTGTAAGTGTTGTGTGTGTGTGTGAGCATGTGGGGTGCCCCTGGGGCTGAAGTGGCCCATGGGGGACCTGCTGCTGTCACCCCATTACTACTGCTCCTAAAGGAGCTGGTGTGAGCAGCAGAACCCTTCCCACAGCCTTTTTGTCCTACAGAGCCTGCTCTGGACTGTGGCTGCTCCTCAGCTGGGCTCCCCTCTGGTCTGGAAATCCAGCCTGAGCCTGGCTCATCCGTGGCTCATCCTTCAGTTCTGTCCCAGAAAATGTCACCTTCCCAAGCTGCACAGAGGGACTCCTGCAGAGCCCTGTGTGCAAAGCTGAAAAAGTTAACCTTTCTCTTACAGATAACTGCTGCAGCAAGCACCTTAAAAATGTCATTATGTGCCTGGTGAGGAACCTGCTTTCCCCACTGCTACAAAATGGGAGCAGAAGTCAGGAAAATCTCTCTTTGCTGCATGTAATTGAGTTGCTGTTGGGTTTATCAGTTTCGAGCTTGGAATACTTAAGATTGAGGATTGAGGGAGGAATTGGTAACACCTGGTATTTGCAGCTTGGGATCTTGGGTGTCAGACCATTGCTGCTGTGTCCTGTGCAGTACAGGAAGGACCTTTTACAGGTGACAGACCTGCTGAGGAGGGTAAATAGTCCTCCTTCTCTTCTTCTTCCTTCTGTTCCTCCTCTTCCTCCTCCCTGGGAGGGCTGCTGAGGGCAGTGGAAGGAGCCTGTGCAGTGCTGCCCCTGCTCATGGCTCCTGGGTTTTAGATGCCTCTCAGGCTGCTCAGCTGTCTCAAAGCCCAGGCTCAGCAGGGAGGGTAGCGCTGTCCAGGGCGGGTGCCTGGAGTGTCTGTGTGGGTCCTGCCAGCCGTGGTGCTGCAGAGCCAGACGTGCCCGTGTTGTGTCCCCGCAGTGCCCGGACTCGGCGTGCAAGCAGGACCTGCTGGCCTACCTGCAGCGCATCGCGCTCTACTGCCACCAGCTCAACATCTGCAGCAAGGTCAAGGCCGAGGTGCAGAACCTGGGCGGGGAGCTCGTCGTCTCCGGGGTACGTATGGCACACGCCTGCCTCAGGCAGCTTTGCTCCCACAGGGAAGGGTTATTCCACGCTGAGCTTGTGTGTTAAACACCTCTGAATAGAGATTGGAGATGCTGCAGCATTCAGAGTTCTAATGGATGCAGAGTTTGTGTTGCTGCCTCGTGGTTCTGGGAGGAACTCTTGCTGTGAAAATACAGACTTCACATTTCCTTACTCAACAGTGTTTGTAGACAGATTCACTTCACCTCTGTGTAATCTGTTTTCCAGACTGCTTTTCACTCTTAGTGAGGCTAAATCACTTTATCAGCACAGCTAAACCTGCCCCACGTCTCTGCACAGCCTTGGAACATGCTGGGGTCCTGCAACGCTCCAGAGATGCTAATATTTCAGGATGGCTGTGCCCTGAAGAGTGCAGGGATTTTTAGTGGCTGCTCTGGTTTCTGACAGCTGGAAGCTGCCCCAGGCCAGCTTGCTTCCTTATTCCAGCCATTACTTTGCAAATAATTTTTTTCACTGTAGTTCATTAAATGCTACCTCCTAAGAGGATTCTGTATGACAGATATTTGGGGGGAAGGAAGTGGAGCTAAATTCTTAATTTCTTCTGGCATCCTCTTCCTTGACCTGCCCAGGCACATTTGGTCACTTTTGGTGCTTTGGCCCAGCCGTGTCAGTGATGTCACTGATGAAGGAGGTTGGAAGAAGGGACAGGATTGGCCAATAGCCCAGAATTGCTCCCTGAATCCTGATCAGCAGATGGAAAAAACTTCTCACATTCTGCCATTTTGATACCACACAATCATGGAACAGTTTGGGTTGGAAGGGACCTTAAAACTGATCCAGTGCCAGCCTCTGCCATGGCAGGGACACCTCCCACCATCCCAGGCTGCTCCAAGCCCTGTCCAGCCTGGCCTTGGACACTTCCAGGAATCCAGGGGCAGCCACAGCTTCCCTGGGCATCCTCTGCCACTGATATTTTCCAGTGAAACCCTGTTTGATATTTCAGTTGGTTAAATTTAGTGGCACAGATTTCCCCCCAAAAAACAGGGAGAGCTGTGGAAGGAGAGCTTTGGGGCAGCAGCAGCAGGAGCAGTCAGCAATAGATATCCCTGCACGAGCTGAGCCCATCTGGGGGTGATGGGGCTGTGCTGCCCCTCCTGCTGCCTTTCCAGCCCCCCCACTCCCTTTCCAGCCCCCAGAGCAGCTCCAGGGCTGTGGTGGGATGTGCTGCTGTTCATGTCCTGGGAGCTGGGAGGCTGAAGGCATGGTGCTGTCAAAGCAGGAGATGTGTTACTGTGCAGCAATACGTACTCCAGGGCTTCACTGCAGTTACTCAGTGTCTCCAGGATTTACATCCCCTCTGCCATAAATTAGTGATAGAACAGCCTGGCATCTGTAGTCTGATCTCCTAGTTTTATCCCTTCTCCTCAAGCCTGTCCACTGGGGCTGAGGGCTGCCAGCAGCAGCGTTGAGCTCCATGGGATAATCAGATGAAGCCCTCAGCCAGTCCAGAGGCATCACCACTCTGAAAGGAAAGTTCTGTCCAGTGTTAACACCCTGCCCATGCTCCAGTGAGAGTGCTGTGAGAGCAGAGCAGGGCCCAGAGCTGGCACCTGCAGAGTCTGACAGGTCATTCAGAAAAGCACCTCCCTGCTCTCCTGACATTTGATGATTCCTCATGCTGTGAGGATTCATGGAAACCCTCCACTGCAGTGGTTTCCAGGCTCAGGCGGAGGAGGGCAGAGCACAGGGGTTTGCCAGAGGATCTCAGGTGCCATGGTGGCACTTGGGGCACAGTGGGGTAGAAGGGAGGGGACAGTGCCCCATAAAAGCCACCAGAACCAAACCCTGTCCCTGATCAAACCCCTGTCCCAGCCCATTTGGCCTTGACAAGCCGGGGATCCCACCCAGAGCAGGACTCTGGCCCCTGGAGAAGAGGGTCCCAGCTGAGGTCACCACAGTGCTCCTCCCCTCTCTCTTCCACCCAGCCCTGGTCTCAGCTCTTTGTCCCTGCTGTGCCCTACAGCTTTGGTGAATTCATGTTTTTCCTTGTTTTGATGGTCTTGTAAATCAGGAACCAGCTGGGAAAGGGCTCCAGGCCTGGCTGGTGATGCAGTTGTGTTCCTTCCTTCCCAATACAATTTAGTATTCTAGGGCAATTTAAATATTTATTGTCAGTGATTAAGATATTACTACAGCTTTATTAATCTCATTAGAGAATAAGCAACTGTTAAAGCTTAGTCACAAAAGCAAAGGGCAGAATACAAATGTTTCCAGTTGCCATTGATATGGAAAATGCATACAGGGGGGCAAACCCTGCTTTTGTGTTGGGTGGCACAGGTCAGGTTTGTAACCACTGAGCATCCAAAGCAAATCCTGCCTCAAACTGGGAGCCTCAGGTTTCAAAGGAAAAATAGAAATCAGTTTTCAAGTGGTGTTACCCCCAGGCCTGTGGTGCTCTCAGTGGAAGGCCGTGCTTGGGGGTTCCGTGGTGTGTAACTCTGTGTCCCTTGGCAGGTGGACAGTGCCATGTCCCTGATCCAGGCAGCCAAGAACCTGATGAACGCCGTGGTGCAGACGGTCAAGGCCTCCTACGTGGCGTCCACCAAGTACCAGAAGTCCCAGGGCATGGCCTCCCTCAACCTCCCGGCCGTCTCCTGGAAGATGAAGGCCCCGGAGAAGAAACCCTTGGTCAAGAGGGAGAAACAGGACGAGACCCAGACGAAAATCAAGAGGGCGTCCCAGAAGAAGCACGTGAACCCCGTGCAGGCCCTCAGCGAGTTCAAGGCCATGGAGAGTATCTAGAGGAGAGCCCTGGCTCGGGGGTGTTTTCTCTAGCCCACTACTGCTACTTCAGAACTCTGCTTTTAATACCCTAAGGATTTTTCCAAAATTTACTATTCCTCCAAATGTATTTACTTAATATAATTTTGATAACTTTGTTTAGATTACCTGGGGAGATACTTAAATTTCTAAGTCCTATCAGTGTATCTTCAGCCTGCAGAAGTGTGGTAATTTAGATGGCTTTTAGATTACAAGGGTGGATTTCTAGCTGGAAACTGTTTTTTATAATCTTGCTTTAAATGAAATATTCTATAACCAAAGAGGATTTTACAGTAACACTAACGGTTAACACTAATACTGGATCATGCTACTCAGAGACTCAGTTTATCATGGTGATCAAGAGAGAAAAATTAGATTTTTTACTCAAAAAAAAAAAAAGAAAGTATTGTATGTGATAGTGTATCTCTGCTGTGGGGGTGGAGAGGGAGCAAGCTCAGAGGAGTTTGAAATTGCAGCAGGCACCGGCTGTGTGAGCACAACTGGAAAACAGCTGGAAAAACGCTACACCCGTGCCTGGGCCGGGCTTTGCTGAGGATCGTGTTCGGAACTGGGCTCGGTGGAGCCCTGGGGCCGCGATGCTGCTTTTCCTGGGCTGCCCCGGAGCCCTCTGGAGGTTCCCTTGTGCTGCTCCTGGCACCGCTCCCTCCGGAGGGGCTCCGCTGCCGGGGGAGCTCCCGAGGCCGATCCCTGCGGAAACCTCCCCCGGTGTGGGCGGCCGATCGCTCCCCGGGACACGGACGGGAATTGTAATGCCTGGTTACAAATTACTAATGTATTTCGCTGCGGGACACTAATAAAGTTGCTTTTCCCAGCTGGTGTGCATTGTGGTGCTGTGAATGGAGCGGGGCCCAGCACGCCCATCTCCCCCCCCCCGCCATTCAGATGCAAATCAGCTTTGTGCTCATTCCTCATAATTGCTCTGCATCCCGCCTTGGGCTTCCAGAGGCACCCAGGAAATCGTGTTTGCTCAGGCTGCAATTTAGACTGTACATTATTTGTGATAACTATAGCTACAAGGTATAATTTCGCTGTCTTATTTAAATTTTATGAATTTCAGTGTGTTTCACACGTCCCAGTCGAGCCGAGTGCAGGGAAGCAGTGCCTGCACGGGGCAGCACCGCGGTGCCTGTTCCTGTGGAGCTGGAAAAGTCTGGGCTGGAGTCAGTGTCTAAAATGCAGCTCTGTTTTAGAGCTGAACATTGGCACTGAAATGTTATAATTTTATTTATCTCAATCAGCTCATAATTTACTGTATTAAGGTTATTGCTGTCATGTTACTGTAATGCTGATCATAATTAAGCTAAATAATTTTTGAGATATTTTTGCCAAATGTATTATGTTTTCAAGCATTTTAGCCTCTTGAGTACAGCTATTAAACAGTGGAATGATAGGCTATTTTCATACACCCTTAACATGTAAACAGGCTCGGAGGGGGAGCTGTGCTCCACTGCCATTTGGGGGTTAACAGGTTGTAGGTCTTCTTTTAGAAATAATTATTAACTGAATTTATACAGTACGGGGTTTTTCCTCCTGGTATTGTCTTAAAGGTGACATTCCCTGGGCTGTTTAGGGAGTACATCCAATGCCTCCCCTCAATACAATCTATTAATGAGCTTTTAAAAATAACCTTTATTAAGATGTACAGACAAATTTACACTTCTTTATCTTTTAAATACATGTTAGTTTAATTTATGCTACAACCATTGAGCATCAAGAAATTAAANAATTGGAGAGAATTACAGTAATTACTGCTCCATGTAATTAAGCGCTGGGGAAGGGCTCGTGCCGTCGCTCTCGCTGCCGGAGGACGATCCTCGGCTCGGGAGGGAGCGAACGGGCGGGGAGAGCTCCGGGGGTGCTTCAGCCGCTTCCCCCCGGCGGTGAGCGAGGAGCCAAACCGCACCTTCCCCATTCCCAGCCCTCCGTGGAGATGGGGGGGCCCGCCGTGACTTTGGGCAGAGGAGGGCTGTGGGATTTCCCTACCCGCCAGCTCCCCACGGCTGCTCCCAAGGCACCGCCTGGAACACGCCGGAGTACTTG
>VXBC01006589.1:150465-184281 GCA_013399945.1 Ploceus nigricollis
GCCCCTCGGTGGGGGGGGGGGGGCCCGCCGTGACTTTGGGCAGAGGAGGGCTGTGGGATTTCCCTACCCGCCAGCTCCCCACGGCTGCTCCCAAGGCACCGCCTGGAACACGCCGGAGTACTTGTTGGACGGGTTTTGGGGGTTTTTTTGCAGTGCACTGGGACAGCAGCTTTGCTGGGTCCGTGCCAGAGCCCGGCAGACCTGGCAGTGCAGGGATCTCAGGAAGATGAACCCACATTATCTTCTAAAGTGTATTAGTGAAACCACATTAAATCCTCAGGAGATAAGTCTTATTCCAGATTTCAAGTGCTCTTAATTCAATTCCGCGGTGAATGGAGCCACGGTGAATTTATGCCGCTTTAATTGTGTGTGAAGTTTCCGTGCCACGATTTAATGGCCGTTAATGAGCGCCTTTCCCACTCCGAGCTCTCCCTGCTCCCAGCGCCTTTGGGATGTGTCGGGAGCGGGGCAGCCCGAGCTGTGTTTGCTTACACGACTGCTGGGTCCAAACCAGGCCACGGCAGCCAAACCTCAAACACAAAGTTGAGGAGAGAGCAGAGAGGGTGGGGAGGCGCGAGTGCATTCAAACCCCCAACAAATGGGTGAGAAAAGGAAAAATCCATTAAGGCACATCAGCTGCTCCAGTGCTGAGGGCTCAGGCCCCGCCTGTGCTGCGGATGGTGGGGGCTGGGGAGTGTCCCAGGGAGACACAGCCCGTGGGCTCTGCTCTGAGCCATCTCTGCCAGGATTTGGGGAGCTCAGGCTGAGCCAGCACGTCCCTCCTGATGCTCTTGTTGGGTGCAAGGGGAAGGAGCGGGAGCTGGTCCTGGCCTGGACCTGTGTGACTGCAGCACTTAACGCTTGACCCCCTCTTGAAGCTGGAGGAATGGGGGGAGCCTGTTAGCTTCAAAATTCAGGATGGAAGTGCCCATCCCACCTCCCAGACCTGCACTGGGAGGGGGTCCGGTGAGCCCTACCCAAGGTTTCCATCTGCCTCAGGCCCCCCCACCCCTGGGGCCCCTCCACCCCTGCCTTGCTCCGTGCCTGCAGGAATTTGGGGGATTCCCAGCACAGCGGGGCTGGCTCTGCACAGGGGCTGGGGTAAGACTGGCTTGGCCCTGGCCCTGGCCCTGGCCCTGCCGGGGGAGGGCCAGGCAGCTGCCGCAGCCCTGTCATTACCCCGGGCTGTGGACCAGCAGTGCCATTTGGGACACAAAGCTGTCATTAGTGGGGACACCGGCCTGGGCTGGCATTTATGGCAGGGAAAGCAGTCCAGGGCTCGCCTGCACTTCTCTGTCACCCTCTGGGGACACACGGCCATGCACACGGAGGAAGGATGCCCCTCTTTGGCTGCAGCCCCCAAGGCTGAGCCTTGGCCATGGCTGCCCATGGTGCAGCTCTTGGTGCCCTCTGAGGTTCCATGGCTGTCACCACCTCCCCGTGCTGCTGCCCAGTGCTCAGACATGACCCCTGAGACCTGCAGGAGCTGCAGAGAGGGGGTGGCTACAGCCCAGGGGTTCCCTCTGGCCACCCTTCCTTGGGCTCCTGAGCACCCTGCAGAGCCTGGAGCCCTTTGGGCAGGGGGACACAGGGTGTGGGTGTGGGGTCCCTGATGCCAGCACTGCCCAGGACCTCACACAGCCTCTGCCCCAGGAGTGCCCTGCCAGGGCCCAGTGCCTCAGGAGCAGCACTGCCAGGAAATTGTTAACATTTTTTGGCCTCCTTTGAGTGCTGCACATCCTTGGCTGTGTCACTCTGCCAGTGTGCGGGAAACAGCCCGGGGGGGTCACCGGGACCTTCCTGGGCACTTCCTGATGCCATCCCAGGCCACAGGGGCCATCCCAGGGCTGGCACTGACCGGCACTGACCAGGAGCAAAGAAATGCTCCCTCCCAAGCTGCCCTGGAGGTCCACGGGCACCTTCCCATCCCCAGAGCCAGCACAGGCATCCCCAGTGAGCCCCTGCTCAAAAACTTGTCAGGTTTAAGACTTTTAGGAAGAGTGAGTGGGGTTTTGGCTTTGGGGTTGGACAGGGAGGGCTGCTGGTGGTTTTCTCCCTGGCTCATTCCCTAAGGAGGTGTGAGACAATCCCCACCTTAAATCCAGCTGTGACACAGTGACAAAGCTAGGCAGGGCCAGAGAAATCCCTGTGCTGATCCCCTCCAGTTCTGCTGGATCCCTGATTGGCCTGGCATCACTCCAGAGGCTCAGGTTTTCAGCAGAAAAGCCCCTTCCCATTCTTGCCCTGGCTGTTACTATAAGATATATATATATATATTTTTTAAACCTACAAAGCAAAGCCTTGGCAAGGCTGGCTGGGGAATGCATTTCAGATAAAAATAGAAAAAAAAATGCCACCAAAACAGCCTGAAACCCCAAAAAGAGAAAGATCAAAAAAGAATCAATAGTTATAATCAGCCCTGCTACTTAACAGTGACAAGTGACACACTGTACAAGGGAGCCACAAATATTTGAGCACAAAGCTCAGTGGTTGCAGGGTCACAGAGGGGGATGGATCTGGTGGCATTTGTGCCCATCCCTGGTGGTGGCAGAGCCCTGCAAGGGCTAGGGGATGGAAGGGACCAGGCTGGGCTCTGCCAGGCCGGGAGGAAGTGCAGGGATTCAAACATCCCCTCCTGGGAGTGACACAAGCATGGCCCCCACAGGAACACCGCTTGTTCCTTTTCTGCACATCCCAAATTCCCCAGCTGAGCCCCCAGCTTGTTCCCTCCACTGTGCACCTCTGTTCTTCCAGCAGTATGCCATGAAAACAAGACATTCCCCACACCCCAATGTATTTTAATAATGAAGTTGTTGGCACACAGTGCTGGGATCTCGTCTAGTCCAGCATTTTATTCCAAAGTGCACCTGCACCAGTGCCATCCAAACTTGCTGTCACCCTGAATTCCCTGGAATTGGACAGAACCCCCAGTTTCACCTCAGCTCCTGGATGATGGTGTTTATGGAGCCCAGGAGCTCCCTGAAGTAGCCGTCCTTGTCCCCTTCCCTCTGCTCCTCGGCCGCCAGCTCCTCGTACTCGCTGCGCAGGAGGCTGAGGGTGGTGCCCAGGGCGGGGTCCCCCCGGTAGTGCTCCCTGCAGAAGGCCACCAGGACCCCCACCAGCTTGAGGACCTTCTCGCGGGTGTCGTGCTCGGGCATGGCCAGCAGATTGGGCACCAGGGCACACCAGCCCTGCTCCACCACCGCCGGCACCAGCCTGACCTGCTGGTACTGCTGGATTTTCTCCTCCATCTGCTCTCCGTGCTGGGAGTCCTCAAGCAGCATCTGTGGGAAGTGGTGGAACACAGATTAATGTCCCTGTCAGAGAGGAACTGCTCCCAGGAGGTGACAGTAGAGGAGGATGAGTGTCCTGTACCACCTGCCATGGATGGGGACTTGCCACAGAAGACCAGACCGAGGTTGTATCCTGGCTCCCTGGCCACAGGGGCTGTTTGTCCACCCTGGAAAACTCCCAGGGACTGGGGATTTCTGTGTCACACAGCCTGGGAGGGGACTCGAGCAGGAAGCTCAGCAGGACTTGTAAAGTCTTTGGTCTGAAGCTTTTTCCTGCTGACAGGTGCCTGCAGCACCTAATGAACATCATCACTTGGCTCCGTGCTGCTCCTCCCAGAGATGGGGATCTCAGTCTCCGGCAGCCACAGCCAGAACTTCCCCTCCCAGCCTGGTCCAGAAAACCCCAGTACTGAAATTCTGCAGGGGACTGGATCTCTTACAGCGAGAGAGACCAGCCCAGAGGGGCATGGGGGCCAGGGGGAGCAAAGGAAACTGCCCCACATCACCCTGTGAGCCCTTTGGGGCTCAGGTGGTGGAGAGGCCGTTGATAGCATGAAATTTCCAGACAAGGAAATGTAAGGACAACACCAAGGAGACCTCCCCTCTCCTGGTCCTCTTGAGAGCTGCCTGCTGAAGTGCAGGCAGGATTTGGGGTGAAAAGGAAGGAATGTGGCAGGACGAGCCGTTCAGAGCCCCAGTGATTCCTGTTTCATGCTGAGAGCTGCCAGGGTGCTTTATGATTCCAAACCAATCCATCTGACAGTCACCCAGCCCATCCCAAACCTGCCCCCCCAGCTCGGAGCAGCCCCCCAGCACCCAGGGTACAGCATTCCCAATCCAAAGAGCAGCTAAACATTGTTGTTTTAACAGAAACCTGAGAATCTGCCAGGCTGCGCCTGCCCCAGACCCACGGAGGTAGGAACAGATGGGGCTGCCGGAGGGGAGAGCTGGGAAATGGGCAGCAGGATCAAATGGGAATGGTTTGAGTCAAAATGCCCTTGTCTGCTCCTTTCCCGTGGAGCTGACAGGATCAGGTTAGAGTCAGCACCTGATAAGATTTCAGACCTGCTAAAATAATTTGCACCTTTACAAAGTCTCCTGGAAAATAACTGATCTAACACAGAGGTGCTGCTCTGCCGTGCCTGCAACCCAGGTATTAGAGCAGCCATAATCCGCAGGGCAAATTGGCCATAAACTGAGCCAGAGTGGATTTAATTCCCATTCTCTGGAGTCAGGGAAATGCACAAACTGAACAACAAGCCATGGCAAGGAAAGACAGGCTTTAAACTGACACTTACAGCAGTAATCCAGGGTATTTGAAAAAAAAACACGGAACGTGGCGGGCTGGGCTCCAGTGAGGGATGTGCAGCAGACAAAGGGCTCTCTGGCAGGCAGGGACACAGCAGAGCTGGCCTGTCCCTTGGCCTTGGCTGGACACCACAGCCCATGGCCAGCATTCCCTACTCATGTCCTTGGTGTCCTGCTGTTTAAACACCCTCGGGAGGAAATGGTGGCAGTGACTTGAAGGCAAACAAAGGTTTCAGCTCCTCTGGGTTCCCCCAGGCACTCGTGTGGTGTTGGCCAAGGGGCTGAAGGGGACTCATCCCCACTGATGCTGGGCTGGCTCCTCCTCATCCTTGTCCTGTGAGGATGTTGAGGCCTGGCTGGGTTTGGGGGTGAAGGTGGGGAGTGCCTGGCCAGGTGCCACCCCAGCTCTCACCTTCTCCATGATGAGGTCGTAGAGCAGTGTCACCACACGGACATGGAGGGGCTCCATCCCCTTCTGCCGGAAGAGGCTCCTGAGCACCTGGAGGCCACCCAGCTTGAGGAACTGCTGCTGGGCATAGGGGAAGTGCCTCAGCATGGAGGACAAAGCGAAGAGAGCCTGGTGGAGAGAGGGAGGGCAATCAGCACGGTGGCCATGGCCACCCCATGTGGCATGGCCCCTCCTGATGGCACCCCATGGGGACAGCAGAAACACGCTCCAGCCCATCTGTGCGGAGCTCCACGGAAAATGCATCCCAGCCTCTCCTTGCTGAGGGACATCTCCAGCAGTCCTGTTTGCAATCCCAATCCTCCCCAGCACTGTGAGGCTGCCAAATCTTGGGTAGTCTGGGCTGTCACTGAGGGGCCTGTGGCCAGCCCCTGACAGACCCAACCCCATCACTTCTCCCTGTTCACCCCCACAAGGCACAGAGCCCGGCCATGGGATGGGGTGAGGAGTGTCCAGCACTACTAGCAGAGCCTGATCCCTACGAGGTGATTTGGATGCCAGGGGTGATGTCCCCACACCCCCACAGTCAGAGGACAAGGCCACGATGTCCCCCAGCCCCGGCCCAGGTCCTGTCAGGGTGCAGCCCCACGTGCCACCAGCCAGAGCCCAGCAGCCCACGGTGCCGCAGGGGCTTGGCTCGGAGCCGAGGAGGCAATTAGGGGCCAGCCCAGCGCTGCCTGTCACCCTGGCTGGCTGTGACAGCNACTTGTGGTCTCGCTGCCGTGCAGGGCTGTGAGCACCGGGGCGGAAAAACCATCGGAGCGGGAGCCTGGGGCTGCTGCCCTGTGCAGGGACGCGCTGGGGCACCGGCCTGGCCTTGGGACCCAGTCTGGAGACACAGGACACTGACACAGCACGGGAACTGCAAATTAAAACCTCTGTCCTCCTGGCAAAGAGGGTTCAACCCTTGGAGGGTCTCGTACAGCTGTGTGTGAACGTGGACAGTACTGAGCCCGCCCCTCTCATTTCTGCTGGGGCAGCCAGCACGATGCACTCAGGTTCCCTGCAGAGAACTCTGGTTCACAGCAATGCTGTGAGAGCCCCTGCATGCCCAGCCACCCCTCCCCACCCCAAAAGGAGCTCTGGGTTGAGCCACAGGCACTCCTGGGAGGAGTTTCTGAGCGTGGAGCATCCCGTGGGATCTCCTCACATCCATGGCCAAATGCAATGAGGTTCCACAGCTTTCTCCTGTGCCTTTCACTTGCTGGAAGACTCTTACCAGGGTTAAAGGGAACATATTTTAGAGAGCTCATTACAGGTGAATGGAAGAGCCAGTGGTCCCCCCATCCTGCTGGACTCCTCATGCAGAAAGTCCCTGTGGAAAACAGGGCTGGGGGTTTGGGAGCAGCTAGGTGGTGTTACAGAGGTGGCATCACACACTAAAGTGAGGGTAATGGGATCTCATGCTCCAGGGAATACAGTAGGAAGGGAAGGAGGGGGCGAGGAAGCCCCCAGCCCGATGGACAGCACTGCACATTTGGCTTGGGGCTCTTGGTGCTGCTCCTTGCTCCAAAGCCTCTGCCAAAGGCAGGACACGGGGCTGGCTGCAGCAATTAGCTCCTCCAAACGTCAGCTCCCGTGTCTGTCAGCCTGTGATGGCTGTGCTGCCCTGGGGACCCTCGCCTGTGCCTCCCAGGAGCTGTGGCACCATGCTGTCTCCATGGGCTGGCAGAGCCACTGCTGGCACTGGGGGGACACCCACAGAGCCAGGGGAGTGCAGGCTCCACCAGTGCTGCTGAGGTGGTTTGGTACCCAGGGCTCCCCTTCTGCACCCCTGGGAGTGAAGCCCACCCAGCGTGGGGGGCAGTGGGGGTCCCACACCCTCCAGATGTCCATGATGTCCTGAGGGTGTTTACACGGAGCTCAGCACAAACCCAGCTTTGCTCAGAGGTGCAGCCCCACTCCTCACCTTCTTCCTGACAGCCAGGGGCTGTTCTGTGGCCAGGATAACCAGGAGCTTCTGCAGGGCACCCCCCTCGATGGCTTCAATCTGCACTTTGGGGTTGCTGCAGGGATGAAAGCAAAAGGCAGGTGACCAACAGAGGGGGGCAGGGCAAGGTGGGAGGCACCCTGGTCTGGCTTGTACCAGCACTGGGGTGGCAGCAGGACCAGGACAGTGCCTGTCCCCTGTGCTGGCACTGCTGAGGCCACACCTCAAGGGCTGTGCCCAGTTCTGGGCCCTCATGGCAAGAAGGACACTGAGGGGCTGGAATGTGTCCAGGGCAGGGAATGGAGCTGGGAAGGAGCTGGAGCCCCAGGAGNAGCTGCCCAGGGAGATTTGGAGTGCCCATCCCTGGAGGTGTCCAAGGAAGGGCTGGAGGTGGCACTCAGTGCTCTGGGCTGGGGACAAGGAGGGGATCAGGCACAGCTTGGACTCGATGGTCTTGGAGGGATTTTCCAACTTCAATGGTTCTATTTAATTCTATTTCCACCCACAGTGGACATGAACAAGGGTCAATCCAGCCTGATCCCAAAACAAAATCCCCCAGCTCCCACCAACGCTGGCTCCTGGTTATGGAGAAGGTACAAACCCTGCAGCCATCTCAAACACACCTGAAATGAAGGCAGCAGGGGTGGGGAGGGCACACTGGGTCACCTGCGCCTTCCCACCACACCCCCCATCCCACCTGGCTTCCCCTGGCAAGGAGCCCTCCCCTGTGGCTCCCTAGTTCTGTGAATCCTCTCACTCCACATCACATCCACTCCTGAACAGCCTTCATATTCCAGTTCCTGCTTCCCCCTCTCCTCACTTGCTGCGAGCATGCTGATCGCTCACACACCTCTCACAGCAAGAGCTCCTCTCCAAGGACTACTGTGGATAAATCCACCCTCCTGCCTGCCAGGACAGGCTGAAACCTCAGGTCAGGATGTCAGCAGCTGCCCAGGGACAGACACACAGACACACAGACAGACCATTCCCCCCATCCATGCTGACACATTGCAAGCCCACTTCAAATGCATCTTGGAAGGTGGTGAAGCCATCAGACACTCCAGGCTCCCTCCTTGGCAGGGCCTTCACAGTCAGGGCACAGTGTGCCAGCTGTCTGATCCCTGATCCCAGTGCTCTCACACTCCAGGAGCAGCTCCAGCACTCCAGCCTTTGCTGGGCTCTGAAGCAGCAATTGACCCGTGCCAGACAAAGGTCACCAGCCCTGCTACAGCACCCGCAGCTCCTGCTGCTCCCAGGGAGCTCCTGCAGCAGCCACGGCCCAGCCCCTCCGTGAAATAAGAGACACAGAGGCAGGCAGGGTCATAAAGAAACAAAACCAGAGACAAATGGTGCTGGCAAGGAGCAGCTTGGAGTTAAAACCATTGCTCAGAGCAAATCTGGTGTGGGACTTCCCAGCTGGCAATGCCTGACTTCCCAGGCTGACCTCAGGGCAGGAAAATGGCATTTGTTGAAAGCCACCTTTGATTTCTCCCTCCTCACCCACTTGCTGCAGCAGACATCCAGGCACAGCTATGGCAGAGGCACCCTGTTCAGGGGGGGGCATCTGTGACCTGCCCAGACAGGGCAGGAGCTCCAGGATCCTCCTGCAGATGAGATTTTTGCAGCACAATTCTCAGACCCCCATGTACCAGCCCTGAAGCATCCCTGGAAGCAAACCAGCTTCTGCAGTGCCTGGGTCAGGTGGGACCTGACACATCCACCATGAGGAGTCCATCCCCAACCCCCCCATGCCAGGAGGTGCAGAAGGGTCTCCTCCTGCAAAAACAGGATGTGATTTTCCACCCCAATATGTTGTGCAATGATCCATTGATGGCATCTCTGAATGGGCTGGGCACTGATTTGGGGAGTCAACAGAGGCAAATAGTACAAGCCCTAAAACTTCAGCTGTCCCCAGGCCACTCCTGGGCCCAAAGCCATTTCCCCCAGCTCACAACTGGGGCTCTCATTCATCTCCAGCCAAAGCTGCAGCCACAGCCATGGCCCCAACAGCACGTGGTCCAAAAATCTGATCCCATTTCACGTGCAAGACCCTCTGGGCAATGGAGACCAGAGCGAGTGCAGAAGCAGCTTGCAGGAAGGCACTTTGCTGAGTAGAAGTGCACTGAAAGGACAATCCCCTGGGCTGGAGACCCCCTGGTGCCATTCAAGGAGAATGGCACATTTGGGAGATCCAAGCTCTTTTGTCACATCTCTCTAAAATAAATAATAAAAACTCTTCCAGCAAGAGACACAACTGAGAAATTGGTATGCCTTTAATACTTGGCTGGTCACCTGGAGGATTTGATCTAATTAAAATCTCTGAACCATGGAGCTTTTGCCAAGGAGCAGCTCCGGAGGTGAGGGAGCCTTCCTGGCTGGTGGGTGTGCCGCTCGCTTCTCAATGCTCCTGTTGCTCTGTCTCTGCTATCAATGGCCCTGGCTTCAAGCTAACAAAAAAGCTCGTCTGAAGGTTTGGAAAACTCAGCAGAGATCTGTACAAATTACTCTGTCAAGCCCAGGGAAAAGCAGCCTGAACAAAATAAACACAATGAGACAGACTGTGGAGCGCTCGCATGGGAAATTCAGCCGTGCTAATCTGTTAATGGAGATAGGATGGTGGCATCTGCAACAAAATTCACTGAAACAGGAGTCTGAGGCTGGGCCAGGGCTGGGCCAGCCCGTGGTGACATCCCCTAATGCTGCAGTGATGGCACAGGTATGGGTGTGCTGCTCTGATGAGATTAACCAGCCCCTGTCCTAGGTGAGGAACAGCCACAGGCTACAGGGACTCAACACAAGGCCCGTGCAGCTTCCCAGAAGAGACCCATGTGTGCTGAACAGCCCCAGTTTGCCTTGGGGGGGCCCAGCCTGGCTGTGGGGTCACAGCACATCCCCTCTAGATGTGGCCCTCGCTGCACATCTGAGCTCCTTGTGCCTCCCAGCCATGCTGCCCACATTCTGTGCATTTTCACTGGCAACTCCTGGCATGGAAGCAGTTCCCACTTTGCAGACGAATTGGGTTTTTGAGTGTCTCTGCTAAGAGACACCCTTGTTCCACTCCTCCTAGGACGACCCCAAGTGCACAAATTTAGGAGAGACTTCTCAAAGTTTTTGCAGACTTCACATGCGATGGGTGTGGGAAGACTGAAAAGCAGCAACACAGCCCTGAGGCGACAGCAGCTCTGGAGTTAGGTGGGAACTTACAATAAGGCTGCAAAATTAGATTTAAATTAAAAAAAAAAAAAAAAGAAAGCAAGCCAAGTGGTGCGGAGGGACCCGGGGACTTGGATGCACAGAGCAGGGCAGGCAGGCAAATGCCCTCATCTCTACTGCTCTGACAAGGACACACACAGAATATTTATTTCATGGCCTGCTTGTTGCAGAAACTGCATGAGACCTTGGGAAAGAATTGGTGACCTCCTCTCCTGGGCATCCTGCTGAAGCCAGGTCAGGAAGGACCAAGCAGGGGTGTGGAAGGGAGTGGGATGGAGGGGCTGCCCCTGCCTGGGTACTGGCACAGCACTCCTCCTGCCCTGGCATCTCCCCAGGCACAGGGAGCCGAGGCTGCAGAGCTGAGCTCTGATGAAAGCCCCGGTGCTGGTGCAAAGGCATGATAATCACCGGGCTGGATGGGGCTTAATGGGTCTCTTCTCTGCTCAGAACCAGCGCTCTGCAGTGCCGCCTGGGAAATCAAAGCTGGGGATCAAAGTCTGTAAGTCTGTGAAACAGCCTAAAATATTTAGTGGAGTCTATTTAGCTTGTGCTGTAACCTGAGGATCAGAAATAGGCAGCGAGGCAGCATTGCTTACCTTGCCCTCCCCCTCTTTCCCTTCCCCTCCCTGGTTTTCAGTCTGAAATCTGTTAATGGAGAAAACAAGTGCAAACCAACAGGACTGAAATGTGCCTTGTCTGGCTCCTGGGGCTCTCAAACCCTCACACCTGGGTCACAGTTTGACAGGCAATGGAAAAGGTCATTTCCGTGAGCCCTGGAAACAAAGCAACACAACCAGGGTCACACTTGAAAAGGCCAATGACTTCTTCATCCTTCTCAGTGTTTGGAGGATTTCTGACAGCTCTTCTAAGCACAGTCATGTTAAAATTATTTGACAAATAATAGATAGAGAGATAAAACAGATCATTACAGTGTCAGTAATTCCAGCCCAAACTAGAGCTGTAAATCTGAGACTGAACAAGGGCAGAAAAGAGAGGCAGGGTGATCAGCAGCTCGTTAATACTTGCATGACTGAATTTCAGATTGCAGGTTTAAGAATAAAAAAAATAAAAGCATTAAAACAGTCCAAGTGAGAAGCGACACATAAGGAGAACACAGCTTCCTTCTGCATTCCAAGCTCTGGCTATGAACTATCCCTGTGGGAAATGACCATGGAGCAGCTGCAGTGAGCCAGATGGCTCTGAATCCATGACTTTCCAGGTATCCACATCTCCTTCCAAACTTCATAGCTTCCTTCCTAAGAGGAGGATAACTGAGACAACTCTGTATCAACAGCCCTACAGCCTCCTCACCCTCCAAAATGACCCCCTGGCTCTGCCACTAAATGACACTTAAGCACAAGGGTGGGTGAATCCCTTACAAAACACACATTTAACTGAGGCTTTCCACAGTCCCAAGCTATGGAAAAGGACATTTGCATGCACAATATGAGATACAAGATAATAAAATAACCCCAACACCACCAAGACTGCCTGTGACTATTGGAGGGAGAAGGAGGAGGGGTGAGGCACAGTCACCCCCGAAGCCTCCCCCAAGGGCTGCATGCAGCAGAACTGGCCTAAAAATCCTCTTCTCCAAGCACGAGCTCAGACCTGAGTTTATCACAGAAAAAGGCCTTCAGAGATATGACTTAAGGAGATTAAAAACCACCCAGAAAAATGGAGCCCTAAGTCGTTACACCGATCAAAATACAGCGGAGAAGAAAGCAGGGGTGAGGGGGGAAAACCTGACAAAAGGAAAACTAGGTTTCAATAGGCAACACAATACAACAATTTCATATGAAAGATGTGAAGCATGAAAGAGATGTTAGATGTTCAAAAACCCAGAATATAGGAGAGATATAAAAAAATCCCCAAGAAGATGAAAATCTTCACTTCAATACAATGCTGCCTTCTCACTTTCTACCAAGCCAGGCGCTCGCCGCCGTGGCGGGGGAGCAGCAGCATCCCTGGGAGAGCACAGGCTGCCTGTGACATCCTGGATTGCAGGGACACAGCACAGCCTTTAATGAGCAATTAGGTTATGGAGTATTTGTTGCTAAGAGGAGAACAGAACTGCAGAGAAGAAATTGGAGCTGAGTACGTGGCTCTGTGATTCTGATGGGCTGATGTGATACTCAAAGCTGGGAGCATGAATCATCCCAGAGATGCAGGAACAGCGTGGAAGGCACCTGGGAAAAGCTGGGGGAACCTTGGCTTGATAACCACGTATCTGTGTCCCAGGCAAGAGAGAGGCGAGCTCCTTGTGAGCCCTCCAGCATCCTCCAGCATCCCCTCTGAAAGCAGGAGAGCTGTAATATCCCACTGGAGAGCCCCAGGCTCCCTGGGAGCACAGTGACATCGGATTTAACGGGGGACACGCTGCTCCCAGCCACACCATGGAAGTGGGAATCACCTCATGCGAGCTCCTGGCCCTTTGCAGTCACAATGCTGAGCTGGAAGTGCAGAGCTTGGTGTGGTCAGGAGCCACTGGGAGCCCTGCAGGGAGGAGACGCAGCTCATCTGAGCCCAAGCAGGGCTAGTTAAGTGTTTAGAACAGGAAAAAATCTGAGGATCTGTGACGCCCTAACACAGCGTAACAGATGGATAATTAGATTTATACAAAGAGCTGTAAAAGAAAGTAATTAAATAAAAATACAGAATAACAAATCTGCTGCAGCAAGACACCTTGCAGGGCTGCAGAAAGCCCCTGCAGCTGGGACCCAGCATTCCAGGTGTGGGATGCAAGAGCTGGGGCACTTGTGTGAGTCAGCAGAATCAAGGATTGCCAGAAGCACAGAGAAAGCAATGGGAACACTGGAACTGAGTTGAGTCCCCTCCTCTTCCTCACCTCTCTAGGGAGCAGAGTAGAGTGAATACCAACTCTGGCAGTAAAGTCTCAGGTGCCAGAACAAAACCAATCACACCAGATTGTTCTGCTGAACACACACAAACAACAAACTGACTGGCTCTATTTATAGCCATAGGAAAAAATGGTCCCACAGAAACAGATAGGAGATCACACACAGCCCCAAAGCGAGCCCAGGCAGGAATCTCACTGCCCCAGCAGGAGTGAGGCCTCCAAGGACACCCCCAGAGCCCTTCTTTTCTTCTGACCCTTGGCTTTGCCAGCTCTGAGCTGTATTTCAGTGCCAGCATGAACCCCTGGCTCCAAGGACACCAGTGCTGTCACTGACCCTCACTGGGCTGCCCCAGGGGGAATTTGCACCTGGAGCTCCCACAGACACCAGGGCAAGTAGCGGGGGCACCTTCAAGAGCCTGAGCTGACAGCTCAGCTTCTATGGGTTTAATCAACAGCCCACAGACTATTTTATGATAAAATGCAAAGGTTTGGGGATTTTCAGGACAATTGCCACCCCCATGTCAGCACCATCAAGGTCAGCCTGACTTCTCTGTTCTGATGGTGAAGGATGGGCTGTGCAGGCCACTCTGAGGGTTTGTCACCCCTCTGTGACACAAGGGCTGGACTAGGTGACTCATGTCCCACCTGCAGTGGTCACAGGAGTGGCATGAGCTCTCTTCCAGCTCAGCGTGGTGAATGATTGATCCTTTCACGTAGGTACAGGCAAGTGCTCCACAGTGCATGGAGAAAGGCATCCCAGGAAATCTCCCCAGTGTTCAATCACCCAAACTGATGCTTTGTTTCTGAGGGTAAATCAACCTTATGGCTCTATGTGCCACACTTACAAAGTACTCCCCATGGATTCCTGAAAGCCTGGTATTTACTGTAGGTCAGACAGGGATCGGTGCTGGGGGATGGGCTATGTTTCATCAGAGGCTGCATTAATAAAAATGAGGAGATGCTCTCCAAGTGTGAGCAGAACTCATTTATTTCTGTGCCATTTTAGCCAGAGCCCTCAAAAATTGTGTTGATTTCTTTTTAAAAAAATCCCAACACAGCAAGAAACAAGAACAATAGTGCAGGATTAATACCACGGCCTCGAGCTCATCCCGTGTTGTTCATCACAGAGCCTTCAAAGCACCCCCTGATTTATAGATGGGAAGACTGAAGTGCTCCCAGGAGCGTTGGCAGCCGCCTCAGGGTGCGAGTATGAGTGCTGGCTCCTGCCTCCCTGCTCCTCCTCTTCCTCACATTCCTGTTCTCTGCACGCCTCCACCCTCCCAGCTCCGAACCTGAAGTGGTCCAGGATGGTGGCAGAACACCCAAGGTCCTTCCCAGCCCTTTGCTGCTGCTGCAGGACCCCCAGCGAGCCCCTCAGACCCCGCAGTGGGGCAGCTTTGCACAGAATTCTCCCCCCAAGCATGCTGAATCACTCTGGGCATCATTCCAGGCACGCCAAGTCACTCGGATATTTCAACAAAACCTATTCACACGCCTTAGGTGAGATGAAAACACTGCAAAAAGCTGTCTGAAAGCACCACAAGAGCCTCGCTCGAACGCTCCCGCTCTCCGGTGCCGATGTGACACATCCCACTAATCATCCCGAGAGATGCTAAAGGGGGCCCGAGGCTGAGCCCTTCCATTGTTACTCGCTTTATTTGTTTGCTTGCTCATTTGAGCTGATTTTTCTTTAAGACAAGTGCTAATAATATCAAAAACCCGAGGAAGCCTTTGCCTGGCGCGTTCCTGCTGGGAATGCCAGCGGAGCGCAGGCACTCCGCAGCTCTTCCCGAGACACAAAGCGAAGTGTGAGAACAGGCATTTCACTCCTCTCCCTTGCAGCAGCAGCTCGGCGCAGCTCTGTCCTATTTTAACCCTGCCATCTGCTCGCAGCTCCTCCCGTCCCCGGGCAGGCGAGCGCTGCTCCGAGCGGAGCCTCCCTCCGCTCCCACCCGCCCGGCTGCAGGCCGTGCCCGCAGCAGCCCAGGTACCACGGCGGGAGGGAGGGGATGCTCCTTAAACACCCATCCACTCATGGCTCCCGAGCCTCATCCCGGCCCGTCCCACTCCTTCGCAGGCCAGGGAGGATGCTGGACCCACCCCACTGCCGTGTCACTCTGGCTCTTCCCGGACCCAGCGGGTTTAATGGTGCTATTAGAATCGTTTTAGTCAATAAAAGTAGATTTGTTTCACTGAGTCATGACTCAAAACCAAGACTTTGTTCCATTTACAAAAGCAAATCACCATCTTGCAAATGCCAAGCACAGATTTCAGCTCCAAAAGTGAAGCCTGGGGAATGTTTCCAGCCAGAGGGAGAATGGAAAACTGCATCTGCAAAAGCTAGGAAGCCTTTTTTTCATTTATCTTGTTTTGATAAACAGAGAGGATATCCTGTGGAATACCAGTTCCTGAAGAAACCTGATGAACTCATTCTACATCAAGTGACTTAATCATGGATTAATAGAGGGGAGAGCAACAGCAGGAGATGCCAGGGGACCAGGGACTGCAGCACAGCCCATGGATAATTCCAGCCAGTTCCTAGGTGGGAAGCCCTCGAGGAAAACTTGGGAGCCACAGAAAGCACCAGCAATTCCTTCTGCTTTCTGATTCATCCCTATTCACCCACCCACATGCCACGGCAGAGGAGGCTGTAACTGCTACATTTAGGATGACATTTAAAAATCAAGGTTGTGCTGCTGATGGTCATTAAAAATCCCACAGCGTTTTTCAGAAACAAGTGGGTACTCACATCAGTGTTCCTGCCAAGTATCAGCACAGCAGTCATTTTTTCTAGCAACTTCAGTTAAAAGATAAAAGAAAATTGTGCCCACCTATAATTACTGTTGCTGTTGGGTTTTAAACATTCACTATATACCTTTACATTTCCTAAATACAAATGAAGAAGAAAACATTTCCCCAAACCTTTCCAAGTGTCAGATTCATCTCTGTTAACATCAGACAGCTACAATTAAGACGTCCAGCCCATAAAAGCTGCCTGGGCTCTCTCAGTAACATGTCCTGACCTGTGGTCTGCACGTCCCTGGAGACCCTGTGTCTGTTTTCCCATGGGACTTGTCCTGGCTAACCCAGAGAGGCAAATCCACTGCCCAGAGCTTTAGGGTCACTCTAAAGAGGGCTGCATCTGCTCTGAAAAGCATCTGAGGAATTCAAGGTCAGCAGCAGGGAGCAGAAAAGATGATTTGTCTCATGGGAGATGGGGCTGCCTTTGACTCCTGCTTTAGCTGGAATGATTTGCCAGTTGGAAGATTCCCTGTCCCTGGCTGGGCAGCCAGCTCAGGTGGACACTCGTGTAGGAGCACTGAAACTGGGTGACACAGACCCCATCTTAGAGAGGGGGTGAAGAAAACGCCTATGAATGCCTGAATCAAGCTCTCAAAGCGCCAAGATGATCAAGGTAGTTAATAAAATACAGGAATAACTCAAAGGATTCATATGCAGGTGTAAGAAATGAGGCCATGGCAGGTACCAGAGCTGAACTGGGTGCTCAGGAAGAGTGGGAGCAGGGAGAGGAGCACTTCCAGGAGGGAAGATTCTGCATAAAAGATGCAGTGGAATAAGATAATTATGCAGGAGGAAGAGAATGTCAGCAGCGTGCCCTACATCACTGATGGATGGAGAGAGCGGATACCTTGACAAAGAAAGCCAACGTGCTAATTAAGATTTAATGACCCTGAAGGCAAAGACAAAAAGCCCTCCTTTGCCACAGTGGAGGAGGGCATGGACAGAAAGCCTCAGCCTGGCAAGGGAAGGGTTAGGAAAAGGCCAAAGATCATGAGATGAGCAACATCTCTGCAAGGGGGAGCATCCAGGCAGGTTGTGCCAAGCAGGAGAGAAGGGCTTCATCCCTAGGGCAGCAGAAAGCTCCAAGAGCTGAGCATGGCTGTGGAAGCTGAGCTGCCTGCATCCAGGAACAGCTTGAAGGTGAAGGAGGAAGCGGGTTCAATTCATTCCATGCTCTGGAACTGTGGAAAGACATACGCCAGGCAAATGTGAGTTGTGATGATCACTTCCCACTGCTAGACTCCGCTAGGAGGGGACAGGGAGGTGACACAACCAGGAGTTCACACATGTGCTGCGAAGGCGCAGGAGGAGCCAGGGCTTGCCAGTAATTGCTGGGGTGTAAAAGCCAGGCTGACTGCAGCCTTGTAAACAAATCTGGCTGTGCCTCCCCATGGCTCTGCTGCCACAGGGTCTGCCAGGGCCAGAGTGCACACCACGGGGTCTGCCAGCCCTGGGGGGACCAGGTGAAGCCTCTGCCTTCAGAAGCTTCAGGAACTCACTTCAGAAATCACTGGTCCTACACCAATGCTTCCTGCCCAGATGGATGTCCGTGACTCCGTGTGGGAGCAGCCTGTGCTGAGCTAGGGCAGAGCATCTCCGAGCGAGGTCCATCAGCAGGACTCAGACTGAGCCTGGGTCATGCACACCAGGGAGGTGGCCACGGCCTCCAGCTGACCACACAAACCCTGCAGGAGGGGGCTGAGAAGCCACCTGCTGCGTGAGGAGTGAGGACATGAGTGCATCCTGCTCCTCTGGCCAGCCCCTGGGGTGTGACACGCTGGCCTCTTCCCAAGCCGAGCTGCCGCTGCCTCCTGCTGACAACATCCACGACTGATTTGTGGCAATGACATCAGCGCCCACAAACATCCTGCCTGCTCCTGCCCTTACTCACATCCTGCCCTTCCTGCTCCCCCAGCAGCAAGGACACCGGCCTGCCACCAGGCCAGGGTGGAGCAGCACAGCTCCTCACCCTCCCTCACGCTGGGCTGGCTCCCACCTCGCCCCACGGCTGATGGCACCCAGTGGCACCAGCACAGCACGGTGACACCTTCCCCATGCTGGGCAACACAGAGTCCAGGTCACAGCAGTTGTGGGTGATGTCTGGAAACCATCACCCCATGGAGAATGGCCATCACACTGACCTACCTCCTTCCCATTCCCTGCCTATTGTGCAAAAGCAAGGAAAAAATCCGCTGCTTGATCTCAGTCAGCCATTTTTAAGCTCCACAGTGGATAGCAGCTATTCTGTGGATTCACCTCTGCTCTGGAGATAGGCTGAAAGAGGTGGAGTGGAGAATGGAATGCTCTGAGGAAACCTCAGAGCCCCTTCCACTGCCTAGAGGGCTCCAGGAGAACTGGAGAGGGACTTTGGGCAAGGGTCTGGAGTGACAGGACAAGGGGGAATGGCTTCAAACGACAGGGGCAGGGTTAGATGGGATATTGGGAAGAAAATTAGACCCTTCTGCCCAGAGAAGCTGTGGCTAACCCTGGATCCCTGGAAGTGTCCCAGGCCAGGTTGGACACTGGGGTTTGGAGCAGCCTGGGACAGTGGAAGGTGTCCCTGGCCATGGCAGGGGGTGGAATGAGATGAGATTTAGAGTTCCTTCCGACCCAAACCATTCTGTGATTCTCCTCTCCCAGGAGGGCTGACTGCACAGAGGAGCTGGAGACAGACCAGTTCTCATGTTGGGAAGCAGGACTTGGACAGGCTTGGTTTAAGTCCATCTTGCAGAACCATTATGTTCAGTTCCAATTCCCTCTCTTTTCTGTGTGTTCACTGTGAATTCCCCAAATGCAGCACAATCTTTCAGCATTCCTGCCATGGGGTGAATCTGGGCAGGTTCCCGGGCCTCACTTGCTGCTCCCTGTTTATGTCCTTCACGCTGTGCTGTGACAGCCCGTGCCACAGGATGCCTTGGACAATCTAGGCCACACATTTATGGCCATGGACCTCTGTGTTTCACAGCACAAATTTGGGAACCCACAGCTGACCATGGACACATCACTCATTCTTTAAATGTAGGCCACAAAGCTACTTTAGTTCTGCTTTTGCTTGTAAATCAAGGGCTTACATATGTAATTGGCCCAACCTTAAGAGCAAACAACAGCAGTGGTAGCACTGTGCCAGCAATTATTCATGCCTGTAATAAACGGCTGTAAAATTGAAAGCCAGCCTTTAAAAATCTGGCTCCTCACTGCACAAACAACAAAAACTCATTTGCAGGGCTTGGCCAGGGGAGTTTTTAATTTGGGGAGAGAGACTGAGGTGGGTGAGGATTTATTTTTTCTCTTTTCATTCTCTAAGAACACCACTCATGCCCACGTTTAGGTCACGGATTACCCTGGCTACATTTCAGCACTGTGGAATAAACCCAGTGAGAGGCACAGGGGACAAATCTGCCCTCTGCATCCCAAGAGTAGGGCCCTGGGAGCAGGCACAGCTGATCCCCATCCCCTGGCACTTGGGAACAGTGAATTGTTTGTAGCCCTTCCTGCATCCATGCTGAGCCAGCAGCAAGCCCACAGATGAGCCACCATCCCTGGGGATGACACAGCCACTGGCCCTCCAGCTCCAGGCAAACCCCGTGCTGCTGTTCCACACCAGGACAGAGATGCTGAGCCTTGCACAGGTCCTACCAGTTAACAAGAGCATCCTGGCTGATAAATCACTCCTCAGGGTGGAGCAGCAAACATGCCTCTCTGCCTCTTGTGCCCTCTTTAACCAACCGTGGCTGCCACGCAGCGCTCCTGGGCTTGCAGGGGCAAAGGTGTGATGAGATCATTCCTTCTGCTGTGCACATTTCTCACCCACAACGCCAGAGCAACCCCTATAAAATTCTTCTAGCACGTGGCTGAAAATCTCCTTGGTGGTGCCGAGCAACGGCAGCAGAGGAACGAGTAGGAACTGATCCCTGCTTCCTCAATATTCACCAGGCAGGAGCAGATTTTTCTCACTCCAGCAGCAAATGACAGTAGCAGGGACCTTCCACATGCTCTGGACTCCCCAAGATTAGAAGGTCTGAGACACTGACAGACTTTCTTACTAGGGAATCAACCGTTTTACATCCTCCGTTGGCATTTCTGGTTGGCTTCCTCCTGCTTTAAGCAGTGGCAGAGCACGAATGGAAGAGCTCGGTGAGGACTGCTCTCCTCTGCTGTGGAAAGCTTCCCTCGTCAGAAATCCCCTCTAACTACCAAGTTTTAGTGTCTTCTGAAGGAAGCCGCATTCATCACAGTTCAGGAGGGACCTTTTGGCCCAATCCCCACTAGAGAAACTGCCAAACTGATCCTCCCATCACACAATTAGCAGCCACGGAGACTTTGCTACACCGGGCGATGCGGCGCTGCTATGACAACAGGAACGGGAGCCTCGTTACGGGTCTCAGCGAGAGGGATAACGAGCAATCAGGGCTCCGAGAGGGGGCAGGAATCAATGGGAGCTGTTGATACCAGCGCGTTTTGCTGCATCGGGCCAGGTACTCGGCAGCCCTGGAAGCCTGACTCGCATTGTTGCGGCACGGTCGCCGCGAGTACAACTTCTGAGGACAGGCAGATTCCTGGGGAGTAGAGATGAATATTCATGAAGGAGCTCAGTTTGGGAGAGGAAATGAATCAAGTGTGACAAATGCCGCCTATTAGGAAAAGAGGGTGGCGTCTATTTTTAGTGGAGTTAAGCAAACATTAAAACTCACTCTCTAAGAACTCCAAATAATACCACTCCCTGCTCTGCCTCCCCATCGGCAGATAAGAATTTAGCAGCACGTTCCCACCAGCCAAAACCCGCTCGCCTCAAAAGAACTTTTCCGATTTAGCCCCCGTGAGTGTTTTATAAAAATACAAGTTTTAATCTCTCATCTGCATAGGAAGATGTAACGGCTTCCACCAGGATTTATTCCCCCCCCACCTTCTCCAGCATCATAAGGCTTGAAGGAACCTTTTTAAGACGGAAGAAAACGCTGCATTGAAATCTAAAAGAGCACTCACGCGGAGCTGTAATCACTTCAGATGCACAGAATTATCAGGAGGAGAAAATTCATCTCACTTAGAATCAAGCTCCAATTTGAAGCAGAAAGGAAGAGGCTTGGTTTGCCACCGTGCCAAGCACTCAGACTTTTCACTGAAGTCAAAGAAGCTACAGCTGCTCTGAGCCATTGAAAATCATGCCCAGAATCTCTAGCGAAACTTGTTTGCAGCGATGGCAGCAGGCTGATAAGGATGTTGACTATTCCAAATAGGCCCATGTTATTTTATATTTTTAGAGATACTTGGTCTGCCTATTATTATCATTAAGCAGAGGTGGAGTATTTACTGCCCTTTTCTAGAAATCTGTACAAATGCTGCTTTTCAGCAGGCTCCTCTGTTCTTCTGGTGAATGTTCCTTCTTTTACTTTTCAGGCTTATAAATGTCCAATTAAGGAAGACAACAATGAGAGGACAGTGCCTAACAAAAACACCACCATGCCCACAAAGCTACTTGAGAAGCCTTCATCCCATAAGATAAGGTGCTCCCCAGCCAAGATTATGACCAGAGCATTTGGAGAGCAGTAGGACAAGGGTGGTCCTAACAGTGACTTAGAAGACCCCTGGGTGGGGGGGGGGGCATGAGCCAGGGGTGAAGGACCCTTGGCACAAACTCTCCAGGCTCAGTCCAAGCTCTGCTGGCTCCTCCATGCACCAAGGGCCAACTCTTCAAGGCAAATGCCCAAACTCCTCCACGTGGCCTCTGTCACCTCTCCTGTAGAGCATCAAACACAGTCTTAGGGTGGGTTTAAAAAGAAGCTGCTCTGAAATTAGACATGCCAAGTGTTTATTATTGATACCAGTCTCTGGCACCAACAGCAGAGAGACACAGCCTTTCCCAGTGCATCCAAACCCTGGGAAATCCTCTATGGCTTTGGGATCACAGCTGGTGTCCCTCCCTGAGGTCCCCTCCTTGGCCTTTCCTTCCTGATTGAATGTTCTCATGATTCCCCCTCAGCTTTCAGGTTACGAGCTCCCCTTCCACCTGGAGGGGAAGATGCCCATGGTTAACAAAATGTGACTTGTAACTGTGTCCACTGGGGCAGCCTGCATGGCCAGCACAGCTGGGACCCCACCAGGACAACGGCCAGCACACACAGCTGTCCATACATCACCTCCTGGTGCTCGGCAGGGCCATTTGTCAGGGCAGTTGGGCCCGGAGTCCTTTGGAGAGCACATCTCCGTCCCTCACCATGCCAGCCCTCAGCAACTGTTGCCATGGTTATTTCATTGGAGTGCTTTTCATCAAGGAGATGCTGCAACTGCTGAATTGTCTCTTGCAAGAGTTCTGTAGGAATAACTAGCTGATAAGTAGGAATAACGGGTTCAGACTGCCCACGAAGCCAGCGATCCCAATTATTTTTGTTTTGATCCTGCCTTTCTTTTGGTCTCCGCCAGGCTCAGGTTTAAAGCGGGGTTAGAGATAAGCAGCAGAGAAGGAACGCTTCCTGATGGGAAACGCACTTGGCTCTGCCAGGAGATTAAAGGTCTCTCCTCACACAAAGCCTCTGCTTTTCAATCAACCCTAAATCGGCTCTAACAAAGCACAGCAATCAACTAGGCAACATATATCCATCCTCACCTGTCGGCTTGGGGCGAGGAAGGAGATGTATTTCCCGGTTCCATCATGCTAATTGTTAATCAAGATATTATCGGCACAGCCCCAAAGCCGTTTATCAGTCGGGGCAGTGACGGATGTCCCGTCAGGGCTGCGCTCCTGCCCCGCAGCGGGAGCGGCTCTGCCGGCGGGGCCGGCCCGCGGCTCTGCCGGGGCTCGTGGTGAGGCGGCCGCCTTTCAGACCCACTTTCAGCATCACAGAATGCAGGAATAAAGCCCGCTCTGGAGAGCCAGGGCCGTTTTGTTTAGTCCTCGTTGAAAGCTCTGGGTAATGATGGATCTGCTCTTCCCCCGCCGCCGGGGTCCCACAGCGCAGGCCGTTAGGCTTTGAGCGACAGAAATGCCTTTTTCTGCTCTCTGCTGTCCCTGGCACAGGGTTTGGGTAGGGAGCTGCTACCTCAGACCTGGAGAACAGTGCAGCTGGAGGAGAGGCACATGGAGCCCACTGCAGAGCCACCAGTGTCATCCAAATCCCAGCCTGTGACAGTGGAGGCCCAAGGAACAGGACCCTCCCCACGGACGGATGCAAAAGAGCAGGGGAAGATCTCAGCTTCATTCACAGGAATGAGTGCAAGGGCAAGAAAAATCTATTAGATTTTTCTTTAGTCCTTTTTGGGGGACATCAGGCCCAGCATCGNGATTCCAGATGCAAGCCAAGCACACCTCGCACCTGGAGCTGGGCAAACACCCTGTGCTGAGCCATGGAGGCACTCGGCAGAGCCACGGGGTTTGACAGAGTGTCTGCCTGGTAGACATACCTGAGCTGCTACCCCTGCACTCAGACACCCAAGCTGGAGCCCCCAGGCTGGTGCCAGCCTTGCTGCCTGGGGCTGAGCTCCCCTCCTTGCACTGGCAAGGCAGATGTGGCTGCAGAGAGCCACAGCCCCCGGCAGTGCCCGGACACTCTGCAACGACCCACGAGGGCTGGGCTCCTCCTGGAGAGCACTCTGCACTTCTGGAACAGCCACAGGCTAAAGACAAAGAAGTGAATGTGGATGATGTGACCCCAGAGAGATCAGAATTCAGCCATTCTCAAGGTACCAGAAGAGACAGAAGACGACTTCACCAATTCCAGCTGAAATAGCTGGATTTAAAGAAATTAAATTTGTCAGTTCATTAGTGTGTAACATAAGAATGAAAAAGGCATTTCTAATTCCTGATCCGCTAATCCACAATCCGCTGATCTGCAATCCCCAGAGTCCCCAGGGAAAGAAAAGAAAATCCACAGCAGCCTTATAGTATCTCTCCACGACTTCTGGCCAGCTCCTGCAGAGAGAGCTCAGCTACAGAGCCTTCCTCTGTGTACAAAATCCACCTCAGCAAACTTGCTGCCATCCTAGGGGGGCTCAGGGATAACAAAAATCAAACTGCACTTGTCAGAGTGAGCGAACACTGGATGTTTGGTGAGGTGCTGGGTATGATGTCCCAGGAGTTAGCTCAGCTCCCCACAGATCTGCAGGATCAGCTCATTTCCAGCAGTGCTCCCACTCATCAGAAGAATTAGCAAGGTCCCAACCACCTTCTTAAGTGGGAGGGCTGCTATTGCACCACAGGAAGGGATGCTGGTGCCTGTGAAAAGACTGTCCTGGCTGCATCTAGGAGATGTCCCCTGTACCTTCTTCCCAGCTGAGGGACCCATGGATGCCGTTTGTTATCCAGTTTGCCCCAGCAAGACCAGTTCAGTGCACACACACGTGCTGAGCACACATAGCTGTGGGCTCCCGGCCACGTCCACACTTCAAACCATCATCTCCAGAGCCAATTTCAACTTCCCATGCCAAATCCTTCCTAAAATTATTCTCAACACTCAGCCCCATTCAGCTGCCTCAGGGGGAGGCACCCACAGGCCTCTCTTTGGCACGTGGGCCATGGCAGCACAGCCTGTACACAGAGGCCAGACCAGCAGTGAGCACCAGGGGGGAAACTGGGAATCCCCTGGGGCTGCTACCACTGCCCTTGACCATCCCCTTCATGGGGAGCTCTCTCCAAACAGAAGTGCTGACATAGCTCCAGAGCAGATCCCAGTTTGCCTTTGCAAAGCAACTTTGCCTTCACTTGCTGCATCTCCCCAGCTCCAGAGCTGCTCAGGACTTGCTGACCATGAAAGCACCACCATGAACAGTAAAGCCAGTTTGAATAGGGAGGACTGGCTCCCAAAACATGATGGAGAACTCTCCTTTCTGCAACACCTTTTTCTCCTCCTATCAGCAGAAAATGCTGTAAATGTCAGTGGCTACAGACCCCAGAAATATGCACTAATGCTGAAGCCACCACACATAGCACCGCCTGATGTTTCTTCATTATTCCCTTCCCTCTCACAGGCAAGGATGGGAAACCTGAGGAAACTGTGCGGGTCACACATGGAGCAGGAACTCAGAGCAGAGCCCAAAACCCCATGCCACTCCCATACCTCCACATTCCCAGGTTTTTTGGAGAGTGCCTCAAAACGTTCCCCTGCTCCCTGCTCAGCTCTCTGCCATGGTGCCCAGCTGCAGGAGGGGGGAGGCAGAAATAGCAGCTCATTGCCCAAGTACATCCTCCACACAAGGACCCCGACACGCCAGGATCCCTCCCTCCCCCTGAGCCACACCTGGGCCACCCCTGCCCTCCTCCAGCCACAGGTCCCACCGGGAGGGGACAGCTCGGGGCTGGCTCTGCCAGGTGACATCTGTATGTCTCCCCCTGAGCTCTTCATGCCAACTGAATTGGTCCCCAGGTGCTGCCACAGTAGGACCAAGCCCTGACTCCACTGCACTCTTGAAGGTTTCAATTAATCATAAAGCCAATTCCATTTTGGGCTCCATCTGTCTTTATTCCTTCAGGGACTAATAATGCCACACTGTGTGTTTTCACACACTAGCTGAACTGAAATGAAGACAAATTTCAATATGAAGTACCTGAGAAAAAAGTGCATTTTTTAAAAAGAAATCTCAGAGTCGTTACTGTTCTCAGCTTGGAAAAACACCTTGTTAAGTAAAAGCAGCAGGGTATTAATTTGGAAAACAACTCAGGTGAGTTCCTGCTCATTGCAAGACATGCAAACAAACTAAAATCATATTTAGGAACTTTTATGACAAAGTATGTATGGAAATATGACACAACCTGCTTCCAGAAGGAGAGGAGGAACATGCAGAGGAGCTCACACAGGCTCCCATGTGCAGCCTCTGAGCAGAGGGGTGCTGGCAGCAGGCACCCTGCTGCACCAGGCTTGGACCAGCATCCAGAAACCCTCTCCAACCCTCCCTGTTGCAGTGACAGAAATAGATAAAACCCAAGAACTCTTGTGGTTCATCGTGTATGGCAGCTTTGAGCTGCTCAAGGCTTCGGGAAGCCTCATTTACATGTCAGCACACCGTTAGCACCTGGGTTTTGTGTTCCTTCCTCTGCAATCCCCTCACGGGGCCTTTCCAGCCAGCCAGGCCTGCATGTCCACTTCAATAAGGCAATTCCCATGTTGATCTGGTTTTATACAAAACAACAGCCCTAATTACTGATCTCAGCAGATGCAGCTAAGGATTAATGACCTGTCCCTTGGAACTGCCACTGCAGGGCTGTGCCCCTCGTCCCCTGGCTGTCAGCCTGGCAGCACCGGCACATCCCCTCCCTCCTCACCCAACATGGAGGTGTCCCACATGGTGACAGCTAGGACTGCGATGCCCAAAGCCAGCTTCAGGATCATTAACAGAAGGGAACAGTTACGGTGAGCACCAGGAGGGAATAACTGAGGGAGTCATGACTGGAGAGCAGCAGTGACAGGACGTTTAGCATGACCCACATTTCGCCTGGGCTCCAGCTAACACCACCTCACTGCAGGAAGAGCCATTCCTCTCTCCCATCCCCTGAGTTCAAGGCATTCAGAAAAAAAGGAGAGACAGGCTGGAAAGGATGTTTGCAAGAAATTATACAATGTGCTCTGCATTGAATTCATAAGAGACATGTGAGACGTGAGAAGTGCAAAGCGCTGAGGGGTACAAGGATTCTGATGGAAGCCAAGATCCTTTGATGGCAGCCTTCTGGAACTGGCTGCAGTACCTTGGAAACTCATTAAATGCAGCAGAAAGGACAAGTGACGTACATCTATTGATGCTCTGAGCAGCAAATTAGTTTTCAAATCTATTCAGGGCTCCCACAGTGGCACCGAGGGGCCGCGCCTCGGTGGAAGCGGCTGCGAGAGCATTCCTCCAGCTCGTGTGGGGACCCCAGCTGCCCTCAGGGAGGGGATGCCACTGGCCCAGCTCCCCGGGGACATTAGGCGGCCACAGACAGCTGCCCTGAGCATCAGGGCTCAGAGGGCTGCACGCTGCTCAGGCAGCCAAGCAGGGAGTCATCCCCTCCCAAAACATGCCAGGCTGCTCCGAGGGCCTCTGCTGGACATCTCCTCTCAAGCAGAAAGAAGATAATCTAAAATAAAGGGGCATCAAAACCCAGCTCAGAAGAAGACACAGAATGTCAGCACCTGAGGGAAGTGCAAGTAGTTAACAGTGATGAGGAGTTTCTTCAGAAAGAGATAATTTCCAGTAAGCTGTTGTTTTCTCTCATCATCCCGTGCAAACACCTGGAGAGCCTCGAAGCAGCTGAGGTTGGCAGCAATCTGGTGGAAGGCCTGAGGAGCTGTCTGCATGGATGAATAATCACCTGTTTCAATGAATCTTTAAGCACATGAATAGACAGAAGAGAGAAAACTTAGCACTGTATTAAGAGAACAGGTAGGCTGGAAGATGACAACCTGGAAATGAGGTTGATCCCTCTTCAGTCAGGACAGCCAAGGGCTGTTCTTGGATGCCATGGGAGCCTGCAGTTGCTGGTTTGTGTTATTTTGCCTCCTGTGAAAGCTCTGCTGCCCTCTCCTCAGCACAAGGAGAGGAGGGGGGCAGAAAATATGGCTAAGTCCAGAAGAGAGGCCACAAGAAGCAAGGGCAGCCCCCCAACAACCCTCTGACAGCCCAGTTCTGCCAGCTGGCAATGAAATCCAACAAAAGCCACCATCAGGAAGGGGTAGGAGGGTGCAGACAGCAGGACCTAGAGAGGCAGAGATGGGATATGCATCCTCCCATAGGGGCTCAGACAATGGCTGCAATCATAAGGGTCAGTGCCGTCCACCCCAAACCCTGCTGGGAGCAGGTCCTCACTGAGGCTGGATCCTGCATTGCCCACTCCTGTTGTTCATCTCCCAGTCTCCCATTCTTCCCTTCTTTCTTCTACTCAATGCACTTTGTCAAGCTCCCGTCTGAAACACACCACAATGGGCTGCCACAGCCTCCTGCACACCCTGAGCAAAGAGCAGATGCAGATGCCTCCTCTGGGTGAGTGTTTTACACCTATTGCTTGGAGGGAATGCAGAGAACATGCCAAGACCTGGGAAAATCACAGCAGGTCAGGAAACTAATGTAGGTGGTTAGGGAGGAAAATCTCTGAAGCCTGTGAAGGCATTAGCAGAGTGTACAGGCTGTAGTAAAAAGGATAAACAGAAAACATAGGATCACAGAATCATTTAGGCTGGAAAAGACATCCAAGATCATCAAGGCCAACCATTAATCTCACACCACCGTGTTCACTGCTAAACCATGTCTCTAAGTGCCAAATCTGCTCAGCTTTTCAACCCCTCCAGGGCTGCTCCAGTACTTCACAACCCTTTCATTTCCCTAATCTAAACCTCCCCTGGCAGAACCTGAGGCTGTTTTCTCATGTCCTATTGCTTGTTACTTCAGGGAAGAGACTGACCCCTGCCTGGCTCCACCCTCCTGCCAGGGAATTGTAGAGAGCAAGAAGGATGAATAAATAGTGGCTGAAGAGACAGAGGAATACATGTTGTGTCCAGCTACAGAACCACGTCTGCACTGGGAAACAGCAAGTTTGGGCTGGTTTTTTTAGCAGAAAGTGATTAGGTAACCAGCCTGAACATGTATTTTAAATGGAAACCACCACAGTAACTCAAAGGCTTCAGCAGAGAGCATTTACTAAACACGATGAGACAGAAACAACATGTTTTATATAATGCATGAGCTGGCTGTGATAAGTCTTTCCCTCCCTGTTGAAGCTCTGCTGGAGCAGCTTCCTGGTGCTCCCCATGCCTGTCACAGCCCCGGGCAGCACTGGCTGTTCTGTGGGGCTGTGTGTGTGGGGCAGGACACCTCCCACAGCTCTTAGAACACCAGCAGCTGTGGACTGAGGAGGCCCTGCAGGCTCTGGGAGCACCCACTGCTGTGTGAAGGACTCAGGAGGACAAGGCCACCTGCCTGAGCCCCAGGTAAGTGGGAGAAGCCAGTGGAGCCCAGTGCTGGGGGAGCATGTGGGAGCTCACTGCCCACGTTGGGTGTGAGGCCAAACACTCCCATTTCATCCTCACTGCCTGACCTCTGTGTCCTCTCACAGCACCAGCCCAACTCAGAGAACTCACTCCAGAATTCCCATGTTTTACAGAAAGGACAACATCCTCAGCCTAAGCCCAGTCCTTTGGGCTGAGGCCAAGATGTCCATCCCACCTTGTCCTCCACTCTCCAGCAGCCGCAGGCACCTGCTGAAAACACACCTGGCATGAGACAAGGACCTGACCCCACCCCCTGCCACTTCCAGCCATCAGCATTGCCCCAAAAATTTCTCCCCAAAAACCCAGGAGCAAACCTTGGATTCTAGACTTTTTCCTCCTTGTCTTCCTGAGAGCACAAGGATGGCAGTTTACTCCTTAACTGTTAATTACACTTCCTTGTTAGATTTCAGAGGCTGAAAAATGTTTAGGGATTTATTCTTCTGTGTAATTAACCACAATGATGAAACACCCATTTATACTGCACTGCAGTTTTTGTTAAGGTTATTCATAATGGGGAAAGGCTAAATAGGTTGAGTTCATTATCATTACAGAAAAAAAATTGAGGTGACCCAATCAAATTAATTTGAAATTAAGTGCAGTGAGGCTGATAACTTCACACAAGTCAGGAGTTTGAATAAAAACAGAGGAGACAATCTACAAAGCAAGAAATTATAAGCAGTCAAGGAGTGGAGCTGGAATTAGTGCAAATGGGAGATGGCAAACACAAGGTGTGGGCAAACAGGGCCACTGAAAAAATCAGGGAAAGTGGATAAAGAGATGGGCAAATACTGCAGGATGTAAAAGGAGAAGCCGGAGGAGGAAGGGATGAAGATGGATTGGAAATAAATGGGTAGGGACAGTGCTTGTTAAGCTAACCAGATTTATTTCTCTGCACAGAAATTCTTATGTCCTTACAAGACAGCATCGAAGCAAGGTCTTTAATTTTACTTTTCCTGGGTTTATTGCTTGGGCCTCTGTGTTATTTAACACCAGTGAGCACCAACCAGTTTCAGTGCACAGCTGGACCTAACTCAAACCCCTTAAATCTGGTGGAATTTAAGGTGTCCTGGAGGAGCTGCTGCTGCTTCTCCAACAGAGCAGGGAAGTCTTGTGCTCTGGGAGAATGGACACCACACAGGGACTGATGGACAGAGCAAGGAGACAGCATTCCCACATCCCTCTTCCCTTAGAAAAAACAATGGGAAAGCAGAACCAAAACCAGGTGGACCCCACGATGCTGAGCTCTGTTGGACACCCCAGCACAGCAGGAGGAATCAGAGCCCATCACTCAGGGAGCTTCTCTGAGGCTTCTCTTGAGAAGCAAACACATGTTTCGTGCCTCTCTTGGCTTCACCAGAGTGGGACAAGCTCTGAACGAGCCTCAGAGCTGCGTAATACAAATAATGGTGGATGGGATATTCAGGATGCACATGGTCATCCTTTAAGGGGTTTAATCTCTGGGAAACAGCTAAGACAATCCATGGAAAACTCTTGTGTGTTGCTACAGGATCATGCTTCAGTTCTCACCAGTGATGAATTTACTCCCAAGCCTTTACCAAGCCCTGTGACATTATTTTAGCACTCAGGGCCAAACGGGAACAGTGAGAGCCCAGCAGTACTGGGCTTGTGGGCAGAGGCTGTGCTGGGACTGTCCTGTGCCCTTCTAGGACACATGGCAGATGTCAGCTCAGACCATCAGTGGGACATCCTTGTCCCTGCTCATCCCATGGGGTGGGTTTTTAAAGGTCTGGCCAAAATGCCACGAGTCTCTCACTGCAGCTGTACAAGTGGCTGCCCTCCTAGTTCCCCACTTTGGCCAGGCCTTCTGAGCCCTCTGCCTTGTCCCCATGAAATACAAACTGCTTCCCTTTGCCTTGAAGGTCCCACAGCTTAACTTCTCTCCACCCTCACCTCCAACTCATCCCTAAGCACAAGGGGAGCGTTTGGGATAAAGCTTCAAGAAGGCATTCAACATAAATTATTATTCCCCTTCTAAACCGATTACAAAAATCCTTTTATTAGAAAATACTAAAATGTTCAAATTATTGGTGTGGAAAAACGTTTCCTGTAGGTAAAGTTTTCAAAAATGGAGGTTTTAATCACAAGCATAATCCTTTCTGGCTAACATCTCCAGTCTTGTGGAACATGGAGATACAGATTGCACAGAGGCCTGGCTGTGCCATGAACAAAGGGAGATGCTGCCTGTAAATAGCTCGGAGGACATCAGAAGACACTTCTCTCATCAGCAATCTTTTTTAGCTTAATATAGCTCCTCTTTGCATAAAACATTGACATTTTTGTAATGTTTGGACCCAATGGTGCGAATGCTGATTGTCATGCGAAGATACTGGAGTGTACCTTCAAAATATGCAGGAACATTTTACAGACAGTGTTTCACTTGCCTCCAAAATGCTGGATCTTAATATTTCATACTTATATATATTTAAATGTTAGTACCACAGGATAAATTCTAACATGCTTTTATGCTAATGCAATCACTGGAAATCCAGATAATGCTGTGTATTGGCATATACTGTTAGTGAATTATGGATACCTAAATGTACAACCCCACATGCCTAGCAATTATTTTTGTTAGTGCATTTAACTTTTATTTGCAATCAGAGCACTTGAGGATTGTTCAAATGAAGTTTACTTTTGCAAACTGCTGAATGGAAAAACATTTTGTTAAAGGCTTAAAAACAGTAAAGAGTGTGATGTGGTTTTAGACTTGCAATAAGGGCACTGCTCAGAGAACTACACCAGATGGAACGAAGTTTGATTTGGTCACAGACTCAGCAATTAAAACCCAAATGCCTGAAGTGAAGGACATATAAAAGAAACATGAGATGAAACCTTGATTTCCTCCCTGTCAGGTGAAGAAATCTGCCTCTCCTGTGGCAGAGGCTCCCAGAGGCAGACGGATGCCAGGAGGTCAGACCCTGGCAGCTGGACCTGGGACCCTGTGCCCCGAGGTCCCAGTCGTGCTGTGCTATGGCTGCTTTTCAAATCTGCTTTAAGCCAAATAAATAGGAGCAATATCAGGAAGGAGAAATCCTGAGCTGGCCCTGTTATGCCTTCTCCTCCTTCTGCCTTTGCTGATCCAGGTCTTGGCCAGCCCCCTGGCCTGTTGGCTGAAAATGCTGATCCCCTGGAAAACCCTTTTATTCCAATGGGCTTCCAGCACAGCCAGAGTTCTGAGCCAGGTCCTGGCAGGACCACGTGCAGGCAGGACCTAGGTGCTGCAGCTGCTTGTTCCATCCCTTACCTGCTTCGCTACCTGAGCAGAGTTAAGGACAATGCAAATCTGGAGAAGATCTGGGTATTTCTGAGAGCTGAAAAGTTCTGGATGTGACCCAGGCACATCTGGAATCGCTCTGTGTCCAGTGGTTTCCTCCTGTGTTAAACACTTGTCTACAGACCACGCCAAACTCCCTCTTCCAGACTGAGCTGTGCCAGGAGTTACTGACCTCCCTTGCCAGGCTCTGGAGCTGCTATCATCATGCCCTGATTTCCCTCTGGGAATGTTTGCCTGGCTTGAAACCACTGGCCTGAGCCAGCCTGGCTGAAGAGACCTGGGAGGTGGCCACAGACCCATTTGGTGAGCAGCAGACCGTTGCCTCTTCCCAGGCTCAGCATCCAGCACAGGATCTGACACCAGCCCCAGGCACACAAGCACAGAGCAGATCATGTCCCTGCAGCCCAGCAAGCTGTGACACCTCTGGGAATTTACTGGAGAGCCCTACCACCTCTCTAAGGCTCCCAGGAACAACCACGAGGGAAGGAAATAAAAACCAAGCCCTCAGAAAAACACAAAATGCTGTGTGAAGTACCTGAAATGCCCCCAACAGTTTAACTAGAGCATGGAGTAAGCTGAGAAAATGTATGAACAAACGAATTAAGCAGTGAGCACACAGCAGACAAGTTGGCATGTAGGTGTCTACTGAGAAAACTTAAGCACAGCAAGGGGAGAAAAAGCAAACTCAAACCAAGGCATAATATCCCTCTCATTTTGGAGCAGAGCTCTCAGACAATGTATCATCCAAACCACTCCAAATTACCATCTGCCAGAACGTCCTTCATATAAAAAAGGTCCACAAGTTTGCAAAGCAGCAGTTGAATGTTGTCATATCAGATGAGAGGTTCTCTCCAAAGAAGATTTTTGCACTTGAGTGAGAAATACTACACAAAAGTGTGATTCTCATGGCCACTGCTACACTGTCAGGTACTATGAGACAATGAATTTTTGGAGTCTTGACCATGTCACGGCAGGTACATCTGGAAGGAAGCTCTTTAACAGCTCCTGTCATTTCTCAAGTTACCTGCAAATGTCTCCAGACCCTCTGCATGATCTCCTCTGTATGTAGAAAGAGTCTACATAAAGAACCTGAGCAAACCACTCCAGTATTGTTTCAAAGACTGAGATACACCAGAATATGAAGAGCAGGTTTTGTTTCTGATGTATCTTCCTGTCATCACTCAGTCAGGCTCTGTTTCAGACTAGAAGTGGATCCTTTCCTGGTATAAATCTGGGTACCTGCTCCTGTCCACGAGACTCCATCACTCCACACATGCTGAGGGCCAACTGCATTGCATACGAGATTGCCAAATAAATGCAGGTCTGTGGACCATGTGTTAGACTAAGCCATAAATAATTTATGATGCTGGACAAGGTGACTGTATTTTTAGGTGTAGAAATATGCAGATAAAACAGTCCTGACCTTCAATTTTCACTCTGCACTTCTGATCCTGAAGTTTGAGTCCATCCAACGCATTTCTAAAGCCTCTGCACCTCTGAATGTGCAACACACCCCCTGCAAAGCCCCAAAACCCATAAATCAAAAAGGGGGCACCAAGAAAACCCATGGAGCCCATGGGATACCTCCTGCAGCACTACACATGATGCCCCAGCATGAGGCAGAGCAGGCTCCTTCCCCTGAACCTCAAACATCCTGCAGGTCAGTCTCCTCTGGATTCTGGCTGCTGACCCTTATTCCTGACCC
>VXBC01006592.1:0-19712 GCA_013399945.1 Ploceus nigricollis
CTTCCTTCCTTCCTTCCTCCATCTCCTACTATTAATTAATCATTCTGAAGGGACTACAGGCAGGCCAAGCTGGGATCATGTTGCTACGTACTTCTTTGCAGATTGATGCAACAAATATATTTACAGCCATTTACATGCAGAGCTATCCTATTTCTTCTTCCAGAATGCAAACCTTTCTTTCAAGACCTGTGGAACTGCCTCAGGCTGGGATTTGTAGATGATACACAGTGATAGATGTCAGAGGTCATGACCCTACCATTCATGTTGGGATTTTGCTTTCTCTCTATGTCCTTCTTGACAAGATTAAGTTGAGCATGCTCAGCTGGAGAAAATGGAGCTAAAACCTAGAGCACAGCCATTACTGTTCTGTGGCCTTTGATGGTAACTAACCTTGCTAATGACAGTGGCACATGCTCTGCTTGAGATCTACCTGACAGAATAGTTGTCATCTCAGGAAAATGAAAACATATGGGTGCTCTAGATAGGTAAGTCAATTTATTAAAATAATTTGCACACTTCTGTACTTCACAGTCACCAGGTATTATGATATTTATATTTAGGTTTTCGTTAGCATCCTCAGGGAAGTAAATATTCCTCCAACTCAGATGATTAATCTCTGCTTGTTTTCAGCCTTCCTTCTGACTCTAGTTTTTAATAAAAAATCCCCAGTTTAATTTTGATCAAATTGCACACGTTACACTGCAGTACCTTGCTAATAAGAAGAAATGCCTGTCTCTCCCCCAGCCCTCCTATATTTGCATTGATGGTGGGGTTTTACAGATCTTTTTACTATCATTTGCACTGAAAGACAAGGATTTTAGCTTCAAATCTAAATTTGTGTTAAATCAATTCCTTGCATTTTCTTAAGTTTAAAAATTTATTTTGCTATGTATACAAAATGAAGCAAAGGTAACCACACACTAGCATGTAAAAAAATATACAGAAGAAAGTGTAACTAAACACCCAGAGTTGCATATTATACAGAGCACCTTTGCATTTAACAATACAAATATCCTGTCTGAAAATCACATACAAGGAGTCCAGATTATTCTGGGTGAATATTTTTAGAAGGTCATAAGGGAGAAGATTGCTAGATCGTATTCCTACAGGAAACAGATATATGCACAGATGTTTTGTTACCTAGCAACATAGGGCCCCCCTATCTGTTATTTACTCAATTTCTCCAATCTTACTATAGTCGATGGGGGAAACATGACAGACTTTAGGTGTACTGAGTCCTTAATCTCTGGTTCAGCAGGTCAAGAAAGGAATGGAAAATGTGTAGTTGTATATTTGGTTCTGGATAAATATTGTGAAAGGCTTACCTCCCTGCACATGGCAAGAACCAGTCCCTATTATTAGCTAGTATTTCACATGAGTCAAAAATGTGTTAAAAGTCTTTACAGATTACATGAGCAAGAAGAAAACAGAAGTCAAAACAAAAATAATTTTACTCCTTACAACCCCAGCTGTTGTAATTAAAGCCAGTAATTTACAAAAGGTTCTACTGAAGTGACAGCATGGGATAATAATGTCCTTTTTTCAGTCTTGCAATACAATGAGTATCATAGGGAATACACTTGTAAGAAAAGCTAATAATGTTAGGAAACTTGTCAGAGAGTCATAATAGTCATAATTAGGAAAAAATATGCCTACATTTTTACTTTCATAGATATGGGTACACTTCCATAGCTCTGACATCACATAGTTTTCTTTCTAAAGAAAAATCAATCACTCACCTGTAAAAAGAGAGTACAAAAAGGTTGTGATCCAAAACTTTTTCAATTAATGCCTTTTCTGTGAATTGACTAGGGTATGCTTGGTGTAGAGTTCCAGGAAATTTTAATTTGTACATTCCCATGTGCCTGTATCTGTGAGTATCTTCTGGATGTGAGGTTTTTCTTTTCATGATGGAAAAGAGGGTCAATCCCTCTGTTATTTTGGGTCTCCCAAGAATACTGATGTGGTTTTGTGGGCTTTCAGAGAATCTTGGAAGCTCTCTAATCTTTTGCAAACTGGAAAACTCCACAAGCAAAGACTTCAGACTAACTGTAGAATCTATCATTAGTGGAAAAATCCCAATGACTTTGTGTGCATGGTGTGGGTTTAGGGCCTGATCTTCCATCCATATAAATCTTCTGTTTAGGACCATTTTTTATTGCTACTGCTGGACAAAATAGTCTAGAGGGTGTGTTCCTCAGATATCAGTCAGTCAGAATACTGACACGTGTCTTTTCTGGGTCCTGACTCAGGCATGTTTAATCAGCAGAAGGGTTAAAACATAATGGCTGCACTGGGCTATTTAGGGTCATTAATCCTTTCAAAGGCACTACAATAAACACTGATGTATTTTATGGATTGTGTACAAGAATTGCAGCAAACCTGATCTGAACCTGGAAATACATTATGTGGTTCAAGTGCCTGAGAAAACATGGGGCTCACTGAAATCAAGGACTACCTGAGGAATAAATCAGTACTCAGCCCTGAGAAAGGACAACAACTAGCACCAAAAGGTTTGCAAAAACTTTAATAGGAGGGCAGAGCAGCTTTGTCACATTGGTTTTTGATGATGAACACCAAGAGAAAATGGGTTATTCTTGAAACCAGCAAAAGCGTTGAACCAGATCAATAGCCAAAACTGGCTCCCTACCTCATGAAAACAAAGTATATATTTATTTAAATAATTTCAATTTGGGTTAAAAAGCAACAATTTTGAATATTTCTCTTCCCAAAGAAGACAGAATGCTTTTCTCTATTTGCAATCTTTTGTAGTAGTTTAATTTTTGTGTGTGTATCTACAATTCAAAGCAAAATAATTTTGGAATGAAAATTTGAACTTTTCATTAAGAAGTCTCACACTAGGATTTTAAGTTTTAGAAATCTGATCCTCAAACACTTTTTTATTTAATCTAAATCAAATACTGTATGAATCAAAATAGTTAATTTTTTCTGTTGTTAAGCTGGTGTTTTCTAATGGAAAATTCTTAGAAATTTTATTTTCCAAGTGGAACTAGTCATGAGACACTGAACTTCTGGCTCTGGCACACTGTTTCCAGGGGACTTCTGGAAGCAATGATATCAGACTTCTATCACTTCTATCACACTCTCTTGTGAGTGTAAACCCTAAGTACTCAATAAGCAAGGCAATAAAACTACTGAAAATGTCTAATACCTGTCTCACAGGCCTTCATTGCCTTGCCTTTTAACAGTAATTCCTTCCCTATTCCTTATCTTTCTTTCTTGTTATCACACCTTACCTCCCTCATCAGTGCAAAAAACAAGGAAGATAATTCTGCCAGGTACAGAATGCCTTTGATTCATATTAAATTGAGGAGAATGAGATCACACAGCAAATCTCTTGAACAGCTGCTGAAGTGACATGGAGGTCCTGTGTACTTTGGAGAGTCAAGCATTGATGTAGCTGCAGTTTCACAGCTCATTTTCTGACAAGCAAGTTTTCAGATCAGGAGAAACAGTGGCAGTAAGACCTTGCTTTGCTGTATCTCTGCAGTTCCACCAATGCCTGCAATCAGGGCAATTTATGAGTGCAAAACCTAAGGCCAAGTGACAATGCTTTGGTTCTTTCCTGCAGTGGAGTTATGCAGCCCCAAAGAGCGAGTCCCCTGGCAGTACCAAGCTTTTCTTGGAACCTTTGATCCATTTTTTTTTAATTAGGAACCATGTTTAATGTGTTTTATGTAGCATGTTTCCTTTTTTTAAGTGGTCTGGATTACTGCTGTAATATTGTCCTACTAATTGGTAACCCAGGAGGAACTGAAAGAAGCAGCCTAGCAAAAGCAATCAAAATTCCTATAATCCAGGAAGTAGAAGGGCAAAGAATCCAAAACAAATACACTTAAGACTCCACAGTGGCAATTAGGGAAGATGGCAGTTAAAGACAAAAATTGTGAATATCTCCATCACTATAGTAGGCCTAAATTTTCATCAGCTGTCCTACTATATTTTAATTTTTTTCCGTTAAACACTTTGCTAAATCCTGACTGCATTAGGAGCATAGGGCCTTTCAGAAGGTCTTTTTATTCTTAATAATTTCGCAAAGAGACTCTTATGTAGAGTGGACAGTTAATTAAAAATAATTGAAAATTGCACTTAGTTCTCAAGAATCATGAAATTAAAAAGAAAATAAGCTCTGGTTATTCTGCAAATTGAGAAGCGTAACATTACCCTGAACTACAGTAATGTGGTCAATTTGTACGGTATGATGAATTATGATTCAACGTTTCAGATAAAGATCAGCTGGTAAACTTTTTTAATTGTACAGTTTTACTGAGCAACATTTGCCACAGTCCTGCAAATAAGATCAATATTCTTTGTGCAGTTAGTTGGTAAAAGCTGGGAGTAGATGAATCCGTGTTCAGCCCCAGCTAGTGAAGATAATATTTTGTGGATATTGGCTTCTTATACTACTGTTACCAATATTGATCTTAGCTAACCACTGCAGTACACTGAAATCAATTCAGCTACATTCCTTAGAGTCACCTAAAAGTAGAGCACTCCATTGTTGAATCAAGTCCATTGACTTGAAACCGCTTTATTTGTGCTGGAATGTTAACAAGACACAGAGATAGCTCTTGAATGCTAACAAAACACAGCGACAAATAGGGGCATTCTCTCTTCTCATGACTCAGAAGCACACGCAAAAAGAATCTGGTGGAGTTTGTGCTGGAAATAACAAGATCTGAAAGAAAATAAATGTTTTCTTCTATGCAGTTTCCTTTACACCCTAGAGGCAGAAAGGTGGGAGTATGTGGGTCTGCATATGAACTGATTTAACTGAAGAAGCAACATCACTAACGTGAACCAGCCCTGGCTGGTGTTAGGTTTGGTGTGACTTGGTGACAGAAATGTGCTATTTTACTTGAGGTGCCTCAAACCCAAACAGAGAGCATTTTGTAGATAAAGATCTGAAACACCCAGTGTGTAAGCATCCAGCGAGTATGTGTTGCCACAAGGTTACAACTCATAAAGCATGACCACCATATGCCCTATCTCTGTTCATTACCACAGTTTAAATGCTTCTGCTGTTTGTGGGACTTATCAGTAGTTAGAGCTTTTTAAGGAATCGTTGAAAAATGTTTGCTTTGGACTGTTTTAACTCTTAGACAGTCATGTATTTGATTGTCTGTACTGTCTTCTATACTTTGCAAGTGAATCAAGATGTCAGATAAAATGAGACAGCCTTAAGTCCCTACTCATATGCCAGGAAGTAACCTCATATATTTATCTCTAGTAAAGTAATAGAGATCTACTTCCACTAAAATTTGATGGTGATAGAGTTGATACATCTCTTTATAGAAAATATATTGTTTTGGACAACTACGGTTTAATCTAAGGTAGAGTTTAGGGATTATTATTATTTATGCTGTTTTATTTTATTAACCTACACGTATTTGTATCATATTTTTCATTATTATGAATTTGTATACATCAAATGCTTGAATATACATACATATATTCAACATATATATAAATAACAAATGTATACATAGATGTATCTAGCTATTTATATGCACATACAAAAGAGAATCTGGTGAGTTGCTTTGTGGTCTACTAACAAGTATATTTGGTTGCTTTGTTCCTCAAATAGCAGAGTTTCTTTTATTCTGCTGTGCTAAGATCCTTCCTTTATTCACTAATCCACCTTTATCTGTGTCTTAAATCCAACAGGATGTAGAGAATATTGTACTGGAAATAATGCAGACTGCAGATTTAAACCACCAGAAAAAAAACCACAGCCCTCTTGGATAAAACCAGCCTTCCTGGACAAATGTCTTTTTGTTGTTTTCTTTTTTTTAGTTGTCCCACTTGAATGGCTGTTAAATATTTTTAGAGAACATCCTGTACTTGGTGAATCAAAATCAGTTAATACTTTTGCAATGTGATTTTTAATTTTTCAGAGCTCAAAATCACAACTATCTTCTTCTTCTACGGTGTACATAGAAGATGCCAGAGCACCTCTGATTTCTTAGGATGGCTTTCACTGCAGCTTAATGCAAGGTCCCTTTCTAAACAGAATCACATTAATCCAGTCTACTGGTACAAATCTTTGTTTTAGCACCAGTTCTTTCAGGTCTGAATTCATTCTTCCACTCTTCTGTTCTAGCTCAGCAAGTTTCTCGTTCTAGGTTCTTTAGGTTAGGTCATGACTATGATGGCACATCCATCCCCTGAGTCTTAAAGTGATTAGCTGTCTTCCTGATCTGGACTAGTCTGTGTCTCTTACTGTGTCCTGGGATGTTCACTGCCAGGAAAGGGAATGGGATCTCAGCATCAAAGTTGTCCTCAGAGTAGGGATCAAGTCTACAAGATATCACTGGGCTGCAAAAATGTTAAACAAGACTCCAAGTAATTTTAATTTCTAGCTGAATACCATTGAGATGTAATAGTCTGCCTGTTTCTTGCACGTGATAAACCATAATTAACTTGTTTATTGATAACTGCCAAATTATTTTGATTACATCTGATGGGATAATGTTGTTTAGCTTTCTTATTTGCATATGTTTTTTAACCAGAGACATCAAAGTTAATTCACATCTGTTACCAAACTGAGAGGAATACACACTTCTGTGCAGATAAATTGACAGGATTCCTATCCTTCTAGTATGTTTTGTTGTTACTAACATCTGTATTATTCCCAGGCAATATTGTTACTAAGAAGTCATTTAAAAATACTTTCCTTTTACGCATTTTAGTCTTGAAAAAAGAGTTACATTAATTTTTCTAGACAGTAAAAACAGTGGATTTATATCTGTGAAAAAAAAAAAATTAAAAAGCATCTAATTCTTTCCAGTATTAGCCTCCTAATCAATCTCATTCCTGACCTAAAGACACTGCCTAAGCTATATGTCAGTTTGTTTACTTATGGGTGAGCAACACAATGCTTCATGTATTTAAAATCTTATTAGATTGATATAACTGTCCCAAACCATATTTTTTTGTATTGCTCTTGTTTTGGTTTTCCTTCCCTCCTTCCCTCCTTCACTCCTTCCCTCCTTCCTCCTCTGTCTTCTCTCCTCTCTGGCTTTCTCTCTCTTTCACACACCTACTCACTTTCTATCCTTAACAGACAGAAGGTCACAGGAAGAGGAAAAGTGACAAACAAAGCTCCCACCCAGTCAAAGTCTGCACCCTGTGATTTCCTTATTACTTTATTTTTCATATTCATTTAGGTTCATTTTTTATGCTATCAATGTTGTTTTAGCAATCAGTTATGCCAAATGCTTAAGAAGAATGTTCTTAAATACAGTAAAAAATATTCAATAAGCAGATTTTAGCAAATTATGAAGCAAATACATAGAGGTCAAATTGTGCATTTGTGCATTTCTGTCAGAAAAATGTTGTGTTAGCAATTATTCTGACTCTAGTTTTCAAACTCCTGCCTGAATTGAAGATGGAATCACCAAGCCAAAAATGTCCTACAGGCCTTTCTTCATATTGTTCAGAAATTAAAAAAAAAATTCCCATCCCCCAAGACTTCATATATCTCCGTATTACTTTATTACTTTGAGTCTGCAAAGTACTGAACATCTCTTCTTTCCCAAGAATTCTCTGGGAATTGTGAATACTTAATGTATTTTGGGATCAGCTTTCATATTAATTATGCTACAAAACCAAACTTACCTGACCCAAAAAAAAAAACCTCAGACCAAACCCAGAACCAAACACCAAAAATCCAGACAAGGATGTTTAAAGACTTGGAAATGGTTGAAAGAAACTACAATGTTGTTTGGGGGTTGTTTTTACCACTTACAGAACCTGCATTTGTAAAAGGATGTCTGGAATCTAAAATCTGTTGTTGTTTATAGTTATAATATTTACAATGGATAGATAAAATTACCAGGATTAAACTTTTATCAGTAGCACATCTATACAGTTTTTTTGTTTTTTAATCAAGAGAACTTGTTCAGAGATTTCCTAAGACTACCTAAGTTCTTTGCAAATAAAATAAATATTATTGCCCTGAACTACATGCAAAGATCAAAATCACTTTTTAAACGTCAATGAAATAAACATCACATGTCTTCTCCTGATTTAATGACTAGGTCTTTGAGCATGTATGAGTTAATTATATAAATTCTTAGCTCTTTTTCAAGTTGTCTCTGACTTCCAGGTAAACTTATATGTTTGTTCTTTGGTTTCGTTCTAACACATGTAAATGTCAAATCTTTGGAGTAAGGGCACAGGACAATAAAAATTTTCATTTCAATGGTCTATTTTCTAAAAAATTGACATTTGTGTTGGAGTTAACTATAGCTATAATGATGTGGACAAGCTTGAGTAGTCCCTGGGAATCTCATGAGGAATCTCATGTGCAACATGCTGCACCTGGGTCAGGGAAACCCCCAGTATCAACACAGGCTGGGGGATGAACAGATGGAGAGCAGCCCTGCTGAGTAGGGCTTGGGGTGCTGGTGGATGGGAGGCTGGCCATGACCCAGCCATGGGCACTTCCAGAAAGCCAAACGTGTCCTGGGCTGCATCCAAAGCAGTGTGGGCAGCAGGGACAGGGAGGGGATTCTGCCCCCCTGCTCTGCTCTGGTGAGACCTCACCTGCAGTGCTGCATCCAGCTCTGGGGTCCCCAGCAGAGGGGGGGATTTCTCTTAAGAGAAAATGTTGAGTAAGTTGAAAGTTATTCAGTCTGGAGAACAGAAGGCTCTGGGATGACCTTACTGTGTGGCCTTTCAGTACATAGAGAGGGCTGACAAGAACGCTGGAGAGGCACTTTTTACAAGGACAGGTAGTGATAAGATATTACAAGGGCTAATGACTTTCAGCTGGAAGAGGGTAGATTCAGATTGGAAATTAGTAAGATGTTCTTTACTGGGAGGGTGTTAAAGCATTGAAACAGGTTGCCCAGAGAAGCTGTGAATGTCTGGAAGTGCTCAAGGCCAGGTTGGATGGGGTCCTTGAGAAAACCAGTCTAATAGAAGATGTCCCTCTTCACAGCAGGGGGGTTGGCACTAGGTGATCTTTAAGGTCCCCTCCAACCCAACCCCTTCTGTGAGTCTATGATCTTACATGGTTGTGTAATAAATCCGAATTTTCAGATTTCCTACACTTTTATCAAACTGAAACTGTTAACTCTATAATGTTTATCAATATGTTGGACTGGATATTTGGAAAATAAAAATACACTATGAAAAAGAGTGAAGAATTTCTAATCTGCTGAAAAAAAAATTTGAAACTCATGCAGGAGGCTTTCCTGAGTAATGTTTTGCCTTTTAGCTTCTTTGTGAAACCTTGAGAGCTTCTAAGCCATAACAAAATCCCATTATATCTACTGAGCTAGGTGGTAATAGCTAAATTATAGTTTTGTATTACATGCAGACTGGACAGAGAGACCATAAAAAACATTTTACTATACTGGATAAATTGTCCATCTAACCGTATATCCTTTTCTTCACAGTGACCAATATTAATTAAGGTGGTTTTTTGCAGCAGCACAAAGGTGTAGCTTGACAGCTTAAAAGAACAATTGAAAGATTGGCCTATTTTTTGTCCTCTGTTCTTTGTGTGATTTTTTTGTTGCTGCTGCTGCTTAAGCAGATTACACATTGGATATTTCCACGCAAATTTACTAAAAGGTTGGCATTTTAGTGGTTTATCTATTTATTAATCATTTTTTAATTAAGAAAAAGGACACACTCATCTCTTAAAGAGTAGCTGGAATCTCCTAGCAACAGCAATGTCATTAAGATGTAATTTCTTTTTTTATTTTTAATCATTACTCTTTTAAATATTCTTGACTCTTTAGAGTGTCTGAATTTAAATACTACTTTGCCATAAGATTGAGATCTTAAAAAAGATTGATTTCTTTGGTGTCAACAAGATTATGCTAACTTGTAAAATAAATAATATTTTAAATGTTTGTAATAAATAGTGTATGGAAGAAAATGCTCCTAAAGATTCACACAAAATCGTAAATTCAATGAGTTTTGTAATAATTAAGAAAATTGCTTCCCAAGCATAATTTTAATGAGTCAAGATTCAGAACAATAAAGCTACTGATATACATAATATAATCAATAAAATCCAACTTTTATGACAGTCATCAACATAGCACTCTTTCGTTTCACCCTTCATTTCCCTCTTATATGTTGCTACAGCAGCAAAAGAGAAAATAAGTGAACCACCCTCTACAATACTGAAAGGTAAGAAATTACAATGTAACAGTCTTTTTGTATATTTATCCTTTCAAAGGGAAATTTGGAGATACAACATAATTATTTGTTTATTCCACCTCAAAAATATTTCCTATTTTTATATTGAATAACTTACTATACCTAGATGATAACTTGCTGCTCAACTCTTCTTGAAATACAGTAATGAGTGAAAATTTTTCAACATTCTTTTTGTTCAAAAATGACTGAAAAAACCTGGAGTTTACACAAAAAAAAATTAAAGTATGTCTATATCTTTTTAAATAAAATATTATTTTTTATAAACATCCTCTTTATGTCAGTTAATCTTTTGAATGACATTAGCCACATCTAGATATAGTCATCTAAAAGGAAGGTCGTTTTAGTATAAATTGATGTAAACAGTTAAGGGTCTTTGAAATAAAGTGTCATGAATAATACTTTCCCAACACAATTTATTCTACTTATTCTGAGCATATTTTAGTACAACCTGAATGGTTAATTTCTCTCCACTGACTGTAAAGACACCTCGGTGGATAACTCAGACAGAATGCTAAAAGTTAAGGTTATCACCAGACTGCTGAAGTGCTCCATCTTAGATTTATTTCAGTTTGACTTTTAAAAGCTAAGTTTAAAAACAGCAAAATATTTTATTTAGGTTATTTAAATACGTAATTAGTACAAAAAGAATTTTGCAATCTCTCCCCACTTTGCTTCTGAAAAAAGGGGTAGAAACTATAATAATTAAGAAAAAAAAAATTAATCTAAACTTGACTTTTTTTCATATCCTGGCAATGAATTAAAAGGAAATAAATCAATTCTTCAAAGAAATGTATTTTTTACTCTTTGATCTCTTTAAATTTTCAGAAATCCACCAAAAGAAGGAGCTGTTACTCTGAGTCCTCATAGAAAAAGCCTTATATTCTCATCTCTTTTTTACTTTGCTTTGGTTTTGCTTTACCTTTACTTGACCTTCCATTGTTAGAATGAAAGTACACAAGTTATTGAGTCAGTCCTCAATAACTTGAACTTTCATGATGAGTGTCATAGGGAAGGAAAATGAGGAAGAGTGTCAGGGAGATGGAAAGTGGGTGTTTCAGCACCAACCCTGTGTGACCTCCTGCAGGTGTTTCCCAATTGTGTCACTGGAGTCCTTTAACATGATGTTCCACATCCATAGAGAGGGCAGCACTGCTACATTTTAGTGATGCTACTCACATCCAGATGCTATAAAAATAAAAAAGCACAGTGACTCTGTTGCTGGAGGGGTATGTTTGGACTGTGGGATGTCTGCGCTGCCTTTGCAGAAGGGTTAGCCCTCTTAATTTCTCTTGAAATTAATATACCTTTGTAAAGGTTCCTCAGATGTCTGGTGGCATGAACTGCTCCCATGTGCAGCAGAGCAGGTTTATGATGCCTGCTGACTTGGCCAAGCCTCACTGACGTGGTTTTGCAGTGCAAATGCTGCACCCTGTGCACCAAACAACTTATCTGTTTGAGAGCCAAACACAGTCACATGCATCCTACTAGACCATATAATACAGACCTAGTCTACAGCTTAGGATTTTTTTTCCGAGTTAGAAATACTGAAACTCTAGGGTGAAAATAAATATTCATGTGAATGAAAGTAAAACAGTAAAATTGAACATTATTTTGATCATGCAGTAAATTATCTTGACTTTCTTCACCCTCTCAGAGAACATGTTAGAAAAGTCCTTGTATATCCAAGTAAGCAAGGAACTTCCATTCAAAAGAGAGTATAAGCCTACTTAATAGACAGTGGCCCAATTCTTACTGCAAGTATTGCAAGCAAACATGAAGTAAGCTATTTTAAAGTAACTTCTGCAGAAGTTATGACAGATTTAAGAATTTTAAGTATCTATGTAGCTTATGGAGTGAGTATTTATGTCACTTAAATAAGAGTCTTACTGACAAAGTAGTGATCTATTATACCCATAAAATTGAAAAAGATTGAAGAGAACATATTTCATGTTTGTTTGCCTGGAATCTGACCATAAGCATAACTATGTGTGAGATACTTTCATTTTGTGATGTCACTAATGGCATAACCAGCAACAAAGTCTGAACACTTGGGCACAGGTACATAAACTGTACATTTAAACGTAATCTGCAACTGCAAGAGATAAAAGGAGACTTCTGTGATGCAACTATGCAAACAGGGTACAATAAAATTCATGTATAAGGCATAAACTGAAGAATATGAGCAGTAGTAATGGAAAAGGCAGGAAACATGATGGGCAAAATGAAAAAGTTTTCCTCCTGGAAATAAGATAATCTGTACTGGAAACAGATGACATTCACTCTTTCTTTTGGGGAGGTTATGAGGATCATAATATACCATGGACACATTAAAAAAGAAAGAAAAATAGATGACTCTTGAATTTGGTTTTCTGTGGACTAAATCCTAGACCTCAATATGTATTCATCCCCTTTAGGTATATGGATCATTCCTTGGCCACCTCAGCAGCAATGCTGTCTTGATCCTCTCATCAACTCAGGAAGGACAGAACTGTTTGTGGCCTGCAATATTAACTGATTCAATAAAAATGATCATGGTTAAATAAAAATACTCAAGAAGTTAAAATTAGTGCCTGGAGGTTAGTGAAGGCAGTAAGGGATATCTCAGATCAGCATTGCCCATGGAGAAAAAAAAATAACCAACTACATCCTGAGACAACCCTGCAATACTCTAGCTTTACATCAGAGTAATACATTCAAAATCATTTGGGATGCTGCGATATAAAATCAAGCAGTACAATGATTAATCGGGTCACCAGCCTCTTCTCCCTTATTTCTCTAAAACGTTATTTAATTAAAACTAAAATGCCATGTGGGATTGGTCCCAGGGTATGGTTTCTAGGCATTGTATAAATAGGAAGAAGGTATTATTCTATTGTTAATGATGTTTCATCTACTCAGTCTTTCTCCAGTCTGCTGATGCACAGCAATTTTCCTTTTAATATGCAGACACCACTGCATGCTGACTTAATAGATAGTTTCAGAAAAGTTGTCAGAAAATTTCTATCAGAAAATTCCAATTCACATTAATTGAAGGAAAGGAAAAATGATTTAAACAAAATATGATTATGGAAGGCTATAAAGGATAAAAATTCTGATTTCTGATATTCCATGTTAATGAAATAGACATGTTTCTCTTTTTTTTAGACAAAACACAACAGATAAAAAAACAAATAAATAAGACTCCCACCAGGACAAAACTTCTCATATTTTAATCAACCCAAATAGTTTATTTCAGGTTTCTGGTTTGAACCACACTGAAAAGTATTACTTTGGTTTGCATCTTTACCTGGGTTGGTTGCTTTTATTTTTTTTTTAATAGCAGAATAAAGGAATTAATGTTTCCTGAAAACAAAACACTTCTCCAGAGTTCTATGATTAAACAGTGTTTTTAATTTTTTTTGAGATGTTTTTTAGATAAGAGGATGTTTGTGTTTCACATGCTTTAGCATTTGGCTCTGAAATCCTTATTTTTTGAAGTCTGATTTCTAAAGTCTAAGTCAGGAAAAGTCTGAGGAATGAAAACATTCGTTTCCTGAAGTAAAATAATGGCATTACAGGGAATTAAGATGTGAACTAATAAGAAAACCAAGGCTTGGTATTACTGTCATACCACATAACTACATAAGGCCTCCAGAAAGAAAATGACTGGCATATGAAACCTTTGATGCATAAAATCAAATCTGAGAGAGAAGGAGAAGGATACGGGAAGCCTTTTGTTTAGTTTAGTTTAGTTTTGTTTTTTTGAATAGGTTTTTCCTATAAATCAGTAGTTCTGTGTCTGTGAAATACTGGGGTAGAAGGCAGGGCTGAGCCTTCTGAGACTTGGGTCTATTTCTAGTGCTATCAATGGCTTGACATGTGACCTTCCCAAGGTCAGTGCTTCTGTTTTCCAATCTGTTGAACAAATAAAATTATATTGTAGTCCCCTGTAAAAGCCTCTGAGATGGGTTGGCAAAAAGAGAAATAACTGGGTATTGCTCTTACATAAGATTTGACTTTTTTCGGTTGTACCCCTGAGTAATGATGATAGTCATTCAGTCACCACGTTTGTTCATCACAGATTTCAAAGCCCCTTTGGGCTCCCACTTATAATATCTTCCACTTCCTCAAACTAGTGAAATGAGGCATTGGAAAGAGAAATAAGTTGCACAGAGTCATGCCATCAAACTATTGGTGGAGTCAGGTCTTTTCCTCAGTTCTTCATTCTGAGAAGCATTTTCCTTTTCATTATTAAACAATGAAAATAAGTTATACTTAGAGAGAGCAGAGACACAAGCTCTTATCTACTTTTTTCCATTTATATGATCCTTATGTTGCTCTGAGACTGTGCTATGAAAATGGCTAAGAAAATAATTAATTATTGAAAACACATTATAGATCTATTATTCAAGCTGATGTTATTCAGTGGGATTACTTGTGTAAGCAATAGATTGAAAGTTTGAACAGTTTTTTTCCTGCAGGATTTTTTTATTTTTGGTTGAGAAAGGTGCTTTTTTAATGCCTTGTCTATATCTAAATGACACTGGTTTTTTATCTCTTGTCCCATCACTAAAGTTTTTATAAAATGATGAAAGTAATTTTTAACTAACTTTAAATTGTATGAATGAGTGTTACTAAACTACCTCAGTCACTTGAATATGTTGCAAAGTAACCAGCTGTTTCAACCTTTTGCTTGTGTTCAGTCAGACATGGGACACTCTTAGGGAAATAAGCAAGCAATCTTAGGGAAATAAGCAAGCAATCAAAACCACAAAGAGGTCATATAGCAAAACTGCAGTACTATATTGTGTATTGATCACGCACATGGAAGTCATGTCTTGCAGGATGTTGAGAATTGTTGTAATAAGGTACCTAAAATGATAATGCTGGAATCTTAAGAAAAAAAATTGCTGAGATTAGACTACAGTGCAAATGTTATCACTTCTTATTAAAAGCTGCAATGTTATACTAGTACATTTCCTGTTATAGCTGGCTAAAAGAACAAATATTTCTCACAGCTCCAGTTAATTTCATTGTAATGTTTTTCCCCAGCCTAAATGTATGTCTTTTATCACAGAGTGAAAAAAAGAATTCTGTGTACTTCAGTGCTGCAGTGCCAAATGCTGCAATGCCAAACTAAGGGAGACAAAGCCTGGAGTGAAATCCCGGTCCCCAAGTCAGGCAACCAACCATCTCATGTATTGCTCTGGAAAAGGCAGAACTAGGCCTTCATGTCAGGACTGAGAGCATGGAAGATGCAGCTGGGAGAACATTTCAAGTGAAATGCTGCAGTGAAATCTCAGTTCACGTTCTGAGGTCAGGGCTGCAGCAAAACCATCTCTCTCCATCTGGGCTCCTCAGCTTGAAATTCTCAACTGAAAACAGACAACCCACTTCTGTTGTGTCAAAGTTTTAAAGTCCGTGTGTGAGTCTGTGTGTGTATGTGTGAGAGTGAGTTTTGAGATGAGAGGAATAAAAGGAGGTGGGTGACTCAGCTTAGCTCCCTATCACTCTCCTTCTAACCAACAGCACAGTGGGCAGAATATACTTTCCCAGAGAAGACACAGGGTCAAATCGGTACTAATTTGGAAGGGAGTTAATTCTGTCCCTTTAGTAACCCTTACACTTGAACAAAAGGCCATTTCAGAAGATCACAGGCTGCAGGAAAATAAAGAGAAAATTAAAAAGAAAAATTAAAGAGAGAGAAAAAAATAAAAATTAAAGACAGAAAGGAAGATAAAACAGAAATGTCTGTCTGAATTGACTCCTTTACCAAACATCTGTTCTGTATACTCTCACCAATAAGTACAGTAGCTGTGGGGCTTGGTCCTGTTCTAGAACTGCTAGAACAGGTGCTTTAGTGACTTTAATGCAAGCTATCATAGTAGAAACTGGGTCAGAAACTCAGATCAATATATATAGTTTAAATAAGAAATTCTGGTCAGGACCTTGGCTTGGCCTACTCACTAAATACACCTCTTTCTTCTGCATCATCAGGATTTCAAAGTGAAATGACTACACGGGTTTTATGGCAGACTACACACAAGATGGATGCAAAATCTGTCCATCTTTCTGACTCCTATTTCCTTTTCTGACACCTAAGGTTTTAACCTTTTAAGATTAACCCTGTGACCTATTCAGCCACTATTTTCAACACAAAATTACCCCAAGGTCTGATAACAATGTATACTGGAAAAGAATGTTGATGGGTTTCACTACCCATAATCTAAACATCTGATATGTGAAATATATTATGTCAAGCTCAGTCTCACATGAAAGCACAAAGCAAGCAAGTCCTCCCAGGGCTGTGCACACCCTGGCAAGTTCTGTAACTCATGCTCCCTTACTGCCTTTCCGTGGTTCAAGGGATCTCAAAATTATTTTTCTTGTAAAGTATAACAGCTGCAGCAAGAGGGTTGGTAGCCCGGTGGTTGAGGGTATGAGCCAAGAAAGAAAAACATGTGGGCTGGCTCTTACACTGTAGAAGATAGAGAATTTTTTATTTTCTCATCATGAGCCAGTCTCCTACTCACTAGATAGAAGTAGGCAAACCACTTCTCTAACTTTCTTTTCTTTCTTTTTTTTTCTTTTTTTTAGTCATCATCATCCGCCACTGCATCATTTTGCAAAGCTCCGTCTGGTGAACATACCACAGGGAGACTTGGAATGCACTCACATGCCATTACCCTTAGGAAAATGAAAAATGAAGGAGAAAATTATCTAGTTTTGGAAGCCTCGTTAGGTCTAATTGCAGTTTAGATAGAAATCCAGTAGCTATGTGTGAAGCCTGGCCTGTGAAATATACTGAGATAGAAAATTCTGTGAGGAGATCTTGATATTAGCGTAAACCCTTCTACCCTTAGTTAGAACTTGTTTTTCTGAGCTTTAAAGTCATTGTATACGCTGAAAAGCATAGTTTCTGCAGGAGCTGCAACATATGGAGGCATCTATGTTAACTACCAGCCTGGGTTAAATTCCACAGTCAAAGCCTGAACCAAGATGTAATTTTAAATTAAATAATGATCCCATAACTCTTTTATTTGCTGGTCTATCATGATTTGTAGTGCACATACACAGATGTTTACATGCATATGTATATATGTATGTGTGTGTGTGTGTGTATCCACACATAACATCATGTCTACAGTGTAGGATGTCTTTAGACCTCCATAGAAATAATGAAGCCAGTTTTACAGTACATAGCACAAACACTGAAATCAGGATATCTACTGTAATAAATTTCTTCTCTAGAACCTTTGCAGATGGTCTGAGTTCTTCTCTGCAAGTTCTACAGTGTTAGATGAAGTAACTAGCTTTTTAACATGTTGCGAAGTAGCACAAATATACCCTTACACAGTGTTACTTACATAGCCATAGCAACAGGGAGATGGGAGATTACTAATTGGGAAAATGAAGAAGTATCCCACTACCTTTTCCTATTTCAAGTAATTTTCCATATTATGAGTAAACCCATTTCTATTCAAAATGGCTTCATTTGGCTTGTATGTGGTTAAATATGGACTTTACACCCAGAGAAAAGGTATAAGTAGTCAACTCATTGTTTTAGGCTTCTAGAATTTGCAGACAGAAACATGAGGTAAAAGATAACAGTCAAGGACAATATACCTGTATGCTTTTTCCCTTATCTGATCTTCTAGATAATTTAGAGGGGATTATGTGAGTTCTGTTTATACAACCTGTGTATGGGTTGTAAACTGGAATGCATATATTGAATTTTAAAGACCCAGACTAATTGGCACTTCAATGCTGTATGGTCTCTCACTTTACCACATCCTCTAAGTAACAAAGTAAAACATTTCAGCTTCCAATCAGCCTGACCCAGGAATAGGTATTTTCTTAAAGCTCTTAAAGGTGGGCCTCTTATCCTTAGATAGATGTTTCCAAACTTTAATCAATAAGATGAAAAAACCTAGAAATTTAGGATTATGATGCTGAGTAATAAGAGATTAATTTTCTGGGTCTTTCTGTGTAGCTTGACTCATAGAATAAAAAACTTCAGATATCAAATTTAAAATGGATGGTGCCTTTTTTCTTCCATTCTGAATTGTCTTCTAGATGTTAACTTTTGCATAGCAGATGCTGTCTAAATACATATATTTTAAATATAAGACATCAATCTCCAAAGCATATAGTTGAAAACACAATGGCTTTCTTAGATAAATACTCCTTTGGAAGTTACGTAGCATCCATAAACATTCTTATTTCTTCTGGCATATTTTTTGCTTTTTGAGGTTTAACTACTTTGAAATTCCAGGTCCCCAGATGGCTTCCACCAGTTCTCACCTCTCAGCAGATCCTTTGTAAGAAGCAGGCAATCTGTCCTTCATGCTTTGACAACAGTTCATTGTCTCCTTCCATTCATTCAATTCATACTTATTTATTTAATATCTTGTTAATGTTCAGGTCCTCTGGTTGCATTTTGATTGTTTTTACGGTGCCTGAGCAATTTTAATAACATAAAGGTAAAGATGCTTGGAAGTTTTATTCTAAGGCAGGAGGGGAACAAGTCCTCCTGCCCCACATCCCAGTGAGTCTTCACCAGGCTGCAGATATTTAGTCTTTCCTCTGCAAAGACTTTGTTCACAGTGATTTTGTCACTTCTGCTGACACCAAGTAAATGTGTCCTTGACCCCCATTCTGACCCTTTTCCCTTCCTCTGTCTGTCTGCTTCTCTCTGTGGATAGTCCTAGGACTTCCTTGTCTCCAGTTCCCCTTGCACATTGAGGATGCAATTTTTGATCAATAGAAGGTTTCCAAACAGCTTTGCACCCCCATCCTTCCACCCTGACATCACTGAGAAGCAAAGTCAAAGAAACCACCAGGAGAAATGAATTAATGTACCCCAATGTGATTCCAAGTTTCCTTTTCTCTTTTTCTTTTCCTAGTGCAACCAACAATATATTTCTTGTGGTGCTTTCTGTCTCAGTGGCATTTTATCTCTTCTAGCCCATTTGTAATTTACTGGATAAGCTTTTTCAGGGTCAGGATTTCTCTCTTTCTGCCTGTTTTTTTTCCTACTCCTGTCCCATTTCCTACCTCGTTTCCCCCTCCCTCCCTAGTCCCTGCCCACCAGAACAAACCAAAAGACCAAATATTCATCCTAGGGACTTGAAATGGCCACGGTAACTGTTGTAACTTGTCTGTGGTCTAATTACATTAATTTGATAAGATCATCATCGGCAGGATGTCTAATTTATTTGCAAGCGGTAGCCAGGGAGAAGCTTTGACCAAATTAACATGCCGCCGGGACCAGGGGGTGCAGGTTCCATATGGCTCTCTGGATTTTCCTATAAATAACCCTCCTCCAGCCCACTCCCGCGGTTACATCCCTACCAGTATGCCGCAAAGTTCACCAGCGGCGCCGGACTCGAGAGGCACAGCCCGGGGCTGCAGGAGGCACCAGGAGGCTGGTCTGCCTCTCCCGCCTTCGCGCCTCCTCCCTGTCCACCTCCTCCTCCTCCTCCTCCTCCCGTCCTTCTCCCCCTCCCCCTCCTCCTCCTCCTCCTCTT